>JANBPO010002903.1:738932-904851 GCA_024336825.1 Amorphophallus titanum
CCCCCCCCCCCCCACACATCATCCACCCTCCCCCGCCCCAGCCCCCCCCCGCCCCCCCCTGCCGCGGCCCCTGCGGGGGGGCCCCGCCGCCCCCCTCGACGCCCCTTCCGTCGGGTCCCTGGGAATGCAGTCATCTCCCTGACCGCATTCTTCAGGTTGCGGTCTGGAGATGACCTCATGCTACCAAGTGTCCACGACAGGTAGCGGTCCAGTGGAGACTGCCACCCGAGGTGATGGTCTGGGGGAAGACCTCCACCTGGGTTCTGTGCTGGTTGTGTTCCATTTGGGTCGTTTGGCTTCCGGTCGACCCAATTGTGACCCATTGGTCGAACTGTGGTTCTGTGGGCATCTTGGACGCCCCATGAGTACCGTGACTATGTTTTTGGGTGTCTGGAGATATCATTTTACCTCGATTAGCATGTCCATGGGTCTTAAGGGTCTAGGTGACCCCGTGTGTTCTGAGCGTTCATATTTCACTATATCGACTCACCGTATATCGGTATGAGTGCGAAGGGCTGTTCCTGGATGACGTGTGTTTCTTCGGGAAGTAATTTTCGAGTGGGCCATGCGTACGACCTTGGACTGTGAGTCCAGTCACCTAGCCTAGGGCTGGAGATTTCTCGAGTTTCCTTATTGGGGAATGGCCTCGGTGGTTGTGAACCGCCTTGTGAATTATCGTATCGAGTGTTTCTGTCCTTGTAGGGCCGATTGACGGCATGGAGCTATCCCTGTATACGACGGTCTTGACTCGAGTCTCGAGACTCAAGGACTGTCGGGTCTTCTAGGTCTAGATGACTATCTTGAGTTGGTGGCCCCGAGCCACCTATTACTTCACGTTACTTGCAATGGGTGCGTGTGTGGCTTTCGGTGTTCATGTTGGTGACCCATCCATTAGTCGTAGTTTTTTTGCGCACATGTGTGTGGACCCACTTGGGAGTGGTGGAGAGCATGACCCAGAGAGACTATTTTTAGGCTGGTTACCATAGGGCCCCTCACCTTTACAGCCTGCATTTGGGCCGGAGGGGAAAACCTGCTAGAGGGCATGACCTAGAGCACATGGTCTATGTGTGCACACATGGTTGGGGACTTCGGACCTGCGCTGGCGAGCGCGACCCTAGCTAGCCCTTGTTTCGTGGTTACTTGGTCCGTGTCTCAGTTTTCGCCTGGGGCATGTAGGGAGACACTGTGGCGCAGTATAAGATGTCAGTGGATGCCTCCGGCCTTGCTTCTAGTGGGCAGGATGCAAATCCCAAGAAGTAGGGCCCACCCCAAACCATGTCAGAAAATTACAAAAGTATTTGTGTGTGATCCCCACTTCCCCCTCTCTCACCCATAAAATTCCCAAGGTCTAGATCTGCCACTTCCCCTTCGGTCAAACTTCATTCTCAGGCAGAACCCGATCTGTCCTGCTTGATCTGTGTTCTGGGTCAGAAACAATTACAGTGTTTTAGAGGTTTTCATTTCGAATTAAATCGTTGGATGGATGTAGAATTCATCTATGTTGTATATCTTTGAGTCTACTTTCCAACGGCACTGGTTTCGTCCTGATTTGACACCGGATCTGAGCGTGGCGACCATTTTTGTGGAAGCGCGTAGATCTGTCCCGAGATAGGGCTGCGGGATAGTGCTGGGAATTAATTCCCAATAAAATACCCTAGCTCAGATTCAGCGACTGCTGCTTCCAGGAGTCGACCAAGGATGTCCTGCCATCGTCCCAGTCGATCGTTGCCTCCAGACGATTCCAGGAGATCAACATCCTAGTAAATATCCTTGTTTGCTATCCTGCAGGACCGATTTGTGCTGATCCGGACCCCACACCCGCGCTACCTCGGGAACCTCGTCGACGTGCCGCCCGTCAACCCAGGATCAGTGCTCTCGAAATCATTATGTAGCCTATTACCTCCCTACGTAGAGTGGGCCATAGAATTATTTCTGTAATTATTGATTATCCTACTGTATCGGGAGTTACAGGTCTTGGCTGGGACGTCTTCCCCATGCCCCAAGCATGGAGGTACGCACACCACCCCCCCTTTTGTTGCATCGCTTTTCTAGTATAAGTTCTTTATGCCACTGCTAGTGAGCATGTTAGGACCCTAGCTAGCTCAATTTAATCATCGTTGTGAGGATGAGGGCGTGACCCATCCCGTGTCTCGATCCGAGCACGAGTGAGAGTATTGAGCACTCGAGACTCTGTGTCAATTTCTCAACCACGCTGATCGACGCGTTTCCCTCGCTAGGGACGATTGTGAGTGAGTACTTCTTGTTGGAGGCATGCCTGCCTCTCTTGGAACTCTTAGGAGGCCGAGTTGTTCATGTCATCACTGGTTGCATCGTCCATTGAGTCGCGTTGCCCCTTAGAGTCCCAGGTCCGCATCCAATTTCATCCCGAGTCTCATATCTTTCCGCATCAATGCGTCGACCTGATGAATATGAGGGCCTTTGATGCATCAACCTATTATTCTTAAAGCATGAAGATGCATCGACCTACTTGACCTTAAAAGCATTGATGCATTGACCTATTGTACGAATACATCGACCTAACAACAAGGACTCATTCTGACTTATAGAAATGACACACGAGAATGACACATGACTCACAACTTTCCCTCCATAACCAGATCAACATAGTTTTGCCAACATTAAAACCCAGAGGAGACACAACAGATGCTGGGCAGAGGTTCCATCCCGATCTTGAAAGATTAGTGGCCATTGGTCATTACATGCCCCATAAAATTGAGAACTGGCTCACACATGTTACTAATGTTAAAATCAATAATGTTCGAGACCAGCACATTTTTGGGCCACATGCGCACACATATCATCTTGTCCTCAAATGGCATGTGTAATACCCTGGATCCTTTGGATCAGAATCAGAGAGCTTTCGGAGTGCTTTCGTGGGTCCCGAATTGTGTTTTACGATCCACGTGGGTTTTTCTCCTGAATCCGCATGGCCATTAAAGATAAAGGCCATACGGCGTTCCGATCTCCTAAGGGGATCGTCAACTATAAAAGGATGTCGTTTGGCCTGAAGAACGCCGGTGCAGCCTATCAAAGGGCGATGACCAAGATTTTCAACAAGATGCTACATGACCTTGTTGAATGCTACATCGATGACCTGGTCGTCAAGACAAAAAGACGAAAGGATCATTTGGCTAACTTACGTCAAGTCTTCGAAAGGCTTCAACAGTATCAACTTAAGATGAACCCGATGAAATGTGCCTTTGGCGTCTCCAGCGGCAAATTCCTCGACTTCATCGTCAGGTATCCAGGCATAGAGATCGACCCGGACAAAATCAAAGCTATAAGGAGACTGCCACCACCTAGAAACTTGACAGAGCTTATATCTCTGCAATGAGGACTCGCCTATATCAGGCGGTTCATTTCTAACCTCTCGGGAAGGTGCCTGCCTTTTGGCAAACTGATGAAGAAAGGAGCACCCTTCATCTGAGACGAAGATTGTCAGAAGGCCTTCGAGCAAATCAAGGAGTATCTACTGACTCCTATCCTAAAAGCACTTGCCAGAGAGAAGCCCCTTATCCTATATATCGCTACCATGGATGCCTCTTTGGGGGCACTTTTAGCCCACATCAATAAAGAGGGCAAGGAACAGCCACTGTACTACCTCAGTCGAAATCTGATCGGGCCTGAGCACTGGTATGCGCTTATGGAAAAGGCGTGCTTAGCCCTGGTATTCGACGTCAAGAAGCTAAGGCATTACCTTCTGGCTCACCGGGTGGAGATCATCTCAAAATGTGATCCACTCAAATTTCTGCTCAGTCAGCCCGTCCTCTCCTGTAAGCTCGGCAAGTGAGCAATCATCCTCATGGAATTCGATATCACCTTCGTCCCATGTAAGGCGATCAAGGGACAAGGAATGACAGAGTTCTTAGCTGCGCACCCTGTGCCGGAAGATTCGCCACTCAACTTTGAGTTACCTGATGAAGAGGTGTTAGTGCCTTCTCAAGATATCAAGGAGCATAGTGAAAACATCCCACCACAAACAGAGCCGGACGTCCTTACCCTCCACCTCTCACGTTGGGAGTTGTATTTTGATGGCGCTTCCCGGACAATCAAAAGGGTTGGTGGCCTTAATAGACTTTGTCTCGGGCGCGAAGATCATTTTCGTATCTCCGCAAGGCAGCATTCTCCACAACTCTTGCGCTCTCATGAAGTCACTGACTAATAATGAGGCAGAGTATAAAGCGTTAATTATTGAGCTTCAACTGGCACTTGAGATGGATATCAAGTGCATCAAAGTCTACGGGGATTCTCAGCTCGTCATTCGACAGGTCCTGGGCGACTATGACGTCCGGAAAAAGGAGCTCATCCCTTATCATGCAGTCGTTATGAGACTGAAAGAGAAATGCTACCTATTCAAAATAGGCCATGCCCCAAGGGACAATAATTCCCAAGCAGATGCTTTGGCAAAGTTGACGACAGCCTTAAAACTCCCACCTGAAGGACGTTCAACATCACTGCCAAACACCCAAGGCTCATACCAATCGTGCTCGATGAAGAATCCGACCTCACTGTCTACGAGGTCAATAACATTCAAGAAGAGAATGCTCCCGAAGAAGAAGGGGCGTCGCCAGCGTCGATCTGATTGCTGGCCAGATCGGTCAACAGGTCGGTGATCTGGGACCCGCACTTCCAAGCCAAGAGAAAAGAACAAAAGAAACCAGAGCGAGTGTCCAGACTGGACTCATGAGGCTCCGACAGAGAGAATTGGTACCGTCACGGCAACCCATACCAACCCTCCAGCCTCTTCACCTCACCCTCAGTCAACTCGCTGTGAAGAGGATCCGACGGCACCGTGAAGACCCTTGGGGCCCGCTCAACCTCCTACCCCTCAGCCTCGAGATGTTGATCTGCCATGGAGTAACCAGGAGAGCTGGAGAAAGAAGAAGAAGGCACTGAGCTAGATGGCTAAGGAGGAAGTGAAAGTTGGCAGATCGCCGCAGCCGTAACCTCTGCGAGCTCTGTAAAGGCCGCTGCAACACTTCGCTCTTCTAGAATGCCCTCGCGACGCATGAGCCTCCCATAAGAGCAAATATGATGGAGAGAAAAACCCTAAGTGATGAAAGTTTGGAACGCCAATGCACGCTATGCTTATAAACCCCCAGTGGGAAGCGGCGTGATGCTCTAGTCTTTGAAAAGGGGCTCCACACATCAATTTGCAAGAATTGTCATCATTACGGGCGAAACCCCAGGACAGTTACATTAAGTGGCCCCTGCCAAGGAAAAATCCCCATCCAACTCAAGCCACCAACGTCTTCCTGTGGACGTCAAAAAGTGATGATCATGATCATGTGGCACCCGCATCTACGCATTCAAGCGTAAGTTGAAAATGGAAAGTCTGAACAAACCCATACCTCACCCGATCAGGACGAGAACTCGCCTGGTGGTCCGCTATCCAATAAGGATGCCCCCAGGCGGAAGACATGGCCTCGACTCCGAGAAGAAACCCCAATTGGTGCACCTTAAATCGGTGCACCCCCCTGCACTTGGCATACCTGACGTGCCCCCCCTTCACCTCTGCTTTTACTTTAATCCGGCGCACTCCCTTGGTTGCCCAAATACGGCGCACTCCACCTTTGCCCAAGCATTAAAATGGTGCCATCTTGTGCACAACCTTACCCGGCGTGCTCACTTTTGAAGGGCCATTATCCTTTGAAATGGCATACCCGACGTGCTCATTTTGAAGGCCAAAACACCTATTCTGACGTGACCAAAGTGCCCAGCAAGTTATTCTCTGAAGTGTTTATCCGGCGTGCAATCTTTCCATCCCATCATCACGTCGGTCCCCTATTTTCTGGGAAGGGCACGTCGACAAATGGCTTAAAATGGTTAAACTTCTACTTTGATCCGGCGGGCGACCAAACATACTCTTTAAATGGAAATTATTGAGCTCTATGCCGAACGCCCATTCCGTCGGCCGGCCACCCACGCTCCTGCAAGTGATGGCAACGGAAACGTGGCAAGTGAGGAGGCTCGACAGCAACCCGACGTGATGTGGGTAAGCGGCGAGGCTTACTCTCCTTCGACGGAGGAGACCTCCAATCAGGATATCCCCCCGGGGATATATAACCATCAATTGAAGAAAGAAAGTAGGACTGGACTTCTTTTTGTTGGGGGACTCCACTTCTTTTCGTTGAGGGAGAAGAAAAGCAAAGAAGAAGAAGGGTCTCTCCTGGATCCTCGACGGGGCTTGCTATGGGAGGAAGAGAGAACAATAGAGAGAAGAGCTAGCAGAAGAAAAGAGTAGAAGAAGAAGAGAGGTGAGAGCGAGAGGAGAGCTTGGGAGGGAAGAGTTTGAGTTCTGTCCCCTCTCCCCATCCTTTACTTAAGTCAGCAACGGGATAATGAAGTTCAGAGAAGAGCAAGAGGGAGAGAGAGAGAAAGAGAGATCATCGTAGGCGATGAAGAGCCAGTGAGGGTCTTCCAAACGAGTGCTCGTCGGCCCCAGAGGTCACTCAAGGAGTGCCCACTAGGTGGTAAGGTCATCAGGAAAGAGTTCTCTCAGAGTGTAGACAGTCGCTCTCTTCTTCTCCTTGTGTAGCAGGGCTAGTAGCTCTATCCTCTGAGATAGCATAATAGCGGAATGAACCACCGTGCCCTTCTCCTCTGTCCATCTCCCTTTTATATGGGATTGTCCTAGAACGAGGAGCCTCTTCCCTTGATAGGGAAGGGCCTCCGTAGTGGAGTAACGTTTCTCGGCTATCATAGTGGGAATTTCCCATTGGAGGGCGATTCTCCTGGCGTTGGCCAGTCCCGGGGTGAGTCTTACGGCGCTCATGGGGCGTGCTTGCCCATTATGGGATCACGACCGACGTCGTGGGGGCAACGGTCAGTCGCCGGAGAGTCTTCCGATGATAACTACCCTTGGGCCGCGGCCATCACGCATTGTCGAATCCGATGTCCTTTTGGGCTAGGCTCCTTATTGGGCCGAGCATGCACACCCACCTCTTGGGAGGGCTTATAGCACTTGATTCCCAGTGGGCCTGTTATTATCGAGCCGAATCTGAGCCATACCAGATTTACCCTCGTCACACGGTGTCCCCTCCAATGTAGCCGTGCAATTTAATACTATCAAATAAATGAATCACTAATATTTGACTTAGATTTAATAATAAAAAATATGTACCCATGCAATGGATTGGCAGACAGTAGCTTCCTAAACTTGGGAACAAGTCTGTTCTGACAGAAAGAGAGAGGTTTGCATAGGGGAGCTCCTGCCGGCGCGTGATCCTCTCTAGCTGGTACCTCCCCATCTTATTAATTATTCAAGGGCACGACATTTGATGGGGAGTGGGCCATTTTGATCAGCAGGGACCGCCTGCATGGGGTAGCCTCCTACAGCTACCCTAGCTTCTTGAAGGACTACTGGAGGCAGCGACTGTTTTCCAGTGTTGAAATGCCTGGGATTCTTTGGCGGAGCAGAGAGGTCAGGGGTCAGAGTTGGGCCGTTGGGGCCCGCTTCTTGGGATTTGCACGGTCACCATCGCGCTGAGATAGAGGGACTGGTATTGGAGCCCGCAGGCTTGCAGTATGTTGAAGAGGGCTATGATGATCACAACATGCTGGATGGAGTCATGCGACAGGCTGTCACTAGCTGGTACAGTTGCTGGGCCGTGATTCTATCGCACTATTACCGCCAGGGTCCCATAGAGTGGCTGATGGGGATTATCCATCACTACCAGGTACTATTAGAGTGAGTAGGGATCAGGTACGTGGTGACTGCCACCTTGTACGCGTACCCCTACTATACTGGGCTGTTGCAGGGGCTGCTAGAGTGCTTCAACCGTCGTTGGAACATGGTGGCCACAGCAGAGGGGGAGACTTCACTAGACTTGTGGTCTGTGTTTAGGATTTTCGGACTGTCGATCAGTGGTGAGGGATACGAGGAGGTAGTGCTGGATGACCTCCACCACAGTCGCAGTGATGGACAGGGGAGATACCGGGTACCTTTCAGCTATCGGTACCTCCTGAAGACCTGGAGGGACTTGGCTTTGGCTGGGAGAGAGAGAGCGGCACAGACTTATCCGGGTCCTGCGCTTTCCCTACATGCATTTAAACCATTTTCATTAGTCATACATGTCATAATAAATCATGCATAAGAAAATGTAGTCTGTCAGGTTAACGGTCCCCACTAGGCCATTTTATATCCCCATAATGGTTGGTTTCTGGCCGTCTTCATTTCTAAAAAGGATCTCTCTCTGACCTGAAGCTGCACGATCATCCATTGACTGTTTTCCCATAATGGGTGGTCTATTCAGGACCATTCAGATTTCTAGACGGCCTAGTCTAGACCATTTACCCCTCATGTGCTTGCCCCAATAATGGTATCTCCCTGACCGTTTGGGCGCCCAAAGGTCCCCATTAGACCGTTTGGCATTCCCCTCAAGCCCCCGTTGATCTGAGTCTACATGGTCATCCCTTTGACCATTTTCTTACTAGACGGTCTGTTGGAGACCGTTTGGTTCTCAATGGTTCAGCTTCTAAACGGTTCAAGGTGGACTGTCTAACCATGTCCACGATCTTCCTCAGACTGCATTCACTCCCATCCACCCCGACTATTGAACTCCCTCTAAATAGCCACCCATGGACCGCTCTAGCCTTTGGGGTGGTTGGGTTTTGGCCGTTTGTAGGCAGACGGTTCTAAGTGAATTGTTTAGTTTTGGTAGGCGGTCCCTGTCGAACCGTGTTCTACTCGCCGTGTCCGACGACGTCCAACCCCATCCCCACTGGCGGTGATGGCCCAAAGGGGTCTTCCAACCAAGCTTAAAGGGGTCGTATGCCCCGTTACTACCCCCCTAGGGCTACATGCAAGGGCTTAAAAATGGAAATGGAAGGTTCTTGGGGCCTAGCTCGGAGGGTCGTGCCGGCCTATCCACGTCACCGTGGGCACCTCCGGCGGTGCTCCTGCATCCTCCTCCCCTCTGGTGATGATCGCCATGGCTTCCTCAGCCGTGGATAGTGGCATGTTCGCCTCCTCCGGCAGGTTTGATGACGGCGGTGGTGCGGCCTCTTCTCCTGGCATTTGGCGGTTCAAGGCTTGGCCTTTGAAGCGCATACAAAAGTCAGGAAGAGAATGAGAAGACTAGGAGTGGAGAAGGAAGAATAGAGAGGAAACGGGGGGGTGCTTTGTTCGGTCTCCAGTGGCTGGAATGGGAAGGGGAGAGGAATGAGGAAGGAGATGGAGAGATCGATTTCATTTTTTTGAAACCAATGGTTTAAAACACGGTCTATCGCTGGACCGTGTATGTTTTAGGCGGTCCAAATTGGACCATTTTATTGAGTAACGTCCATATAATGTGAACGGTCCGATCACGACCGTATATACATATGGGCGGTCTGGCATAGGGCCATTTTATGTCGCAATAAGATTTAAAATCTCATTTTCTTTGCAGCCCTGGGTGGACCGTTTATGTAGTTTGGCGGTCTGGAGTAGACCGTGTGTGTGCTAAAATGATGAATGATGCTTTTGAGCTCTATTCTTGCTGCATGATCTGCGTAATTGATGATATTTTGGGCTTAAATGATATATTTCATGATACATATATGCAAAATCCTATTCATGATCTCCTCGCAGCATTACTCCACTTCCATAGTCCAGGACAGGTAAGTCAGGTAAGTATTCTGTACCTATTTATCCCTTAATGCATTACTATATGGTATTTATGCTATGTTACCTCGAGAACCAGTTGAGCATTCACGTGTTCCAAGATCTGAAGTTCCCCGGTCTGGGAGGCTTGGAAGGGTTAAAGGGGTTGGTGTGGTCATGCATTGAAAATCTAAACAATAGCAGGAAAGTAAGTCTACAAATTATTCTATAGTTTTAATAGAAATAAAATTAACAATTTATAACAATTAAATAACTACATAGTCTAGACCATAAGTATAGTCAATAGGGAAAAAAACGTACCCAACGTAGAGTGAGCACTCGACCTGGCGAGTTGGCAACTAAGGAACCTCCAATCGAAACGCACTACCCAAGAAGGACGCCACACCTGAAAAGCAGGGGGTGAGCCTTATCTTATAGGCTTAATAGGGGCCCCACAGAACCCCACTACAATGAAAGCATTAACTAAAGTAACAACAATAAAGGAAGCTATAAGCAGGCACGACGTAGGAACAACAAGTAAGGAGCAACAGCAGCAGCTACACTATAACCAAGCCGATACGACCCAACAATAGAGACTCGAACCAGACAGCGGTCAACCAGGAAGAACACACACACCGGCCCTCTTCACAACCCTGACCCCAAGGTCGAACAGTTCATCCTAGTCGACAGAACCACGGACATGGCCACACGGCCAACCATAAGCTAAACCAACACCCCCAGGAGACCCTCTCAATCCCGGGCTAAGAACAACGGAAGGAACCCCCCCGGGAGACTCTCTTAATCCCAGAGCAACGGAGGGAACCCCTTGGGAGGATCTCTCTATCCCGAGCTAAGACTAGCAGAAGAACCATGCCTAACACCACACGGAATGAACCAAACCACCAACACGATAAACCACATCGGGAAGAAAGCCATGCTGAACCCTCTCAGGTAATGGGAGTACTAACCCACTGGCCACGAGACCAGATGCGTACTCCGATGACTTATACCGCAGCCTCACGTGTCTCCCTACACGCCCTCTGGCAGAAACTGAGACACCCAAACTATACACAGTACCAGTGTACCACAGAACAAGGACTAGTCAGGGTCGTGCTAGTTAACACCCATCCACTGCCCCCGACCATGTGTGCACACATAGACCATTTGCCCTAGGTCGGTCCTCTAGCCAGTTTCCCCCCCACCAGCCAGACTCTGACTGCAAAGGCAAGGGGCCCTCAGGTAACCAGCTTAAAACCACTACACGGGACAAGCCTCCACCACTCCCAAGTGGGTCGGCACCCGTAGGTGCCCAGGTCAGCTACGTCAAGTGAGTAGGGTCACCAAGAACCAACCACAACAATGAAAACCACCGATGTACCACCGGCCTACATAGCACCACCACGAGGTGGCTCACTAGCATGAGAACCAAGGATCACCGACAGGGCAGTCAAACCATGACTATTGATCCACCGACTATCAACCAAAGCCCGTGATGGGAACCCAAGAACCACGGTCCACAACTCCCATGAAGATACCCAGTCGCGATCACAGCCCTCACGCGGGAATACCCATTGTAGTCAGGGGACTCTCACAGGGATAGTCGACACGAGCAGCCCGACACAAGAGTGATTGCTCACACCCCACAAGTAGGAAGGGATGGTCCACACTACTATCCCGGAACCAACAGAACACGCAGACACTCAATCCATAGGGCCACCCATCATACAGAACTCTCAAACACCAAAATGTGGGCAAGAAGTGCTGTCTGGCTGAAGGGACTAGAAGGCCAACTGGTTGGCTGCCCAGGTGTCCGGGTGGCCAGACCATGGGCAGCCCGATATGGTTTTGGGTGTGAGGAGATGGTGAGGCCTAGAAGTTTGACGGTGTCGGGGGACACCACATTCATGGTAATGCTAGTGCAGCATTCAATGGGCATTCAAATCACTGGCTGGGGGTTATTGTTTCTTCCCCTTTCGCTAAAGAGCTGCCTAAAGCCGGGCATGCATTAAGAGTGGCGCCCAATAGCCGACTGTCCACGGTTAACGGTGCTCCTACCAAGGCCATATTTGAGAAATATCTAATCATGGAGGGAGAAGAGAAGAAAAATTAGAGATAAGCCTTATACAGGATGGGAAGTGTTAGGACTCGAATTCCTTCCAAGGTACTACCCCTCAAAGAGGTGGTCTGTTACGTCGGGACTTTGTGCCTTTGATTTTTAGACCCTTGACATGCATACGACTAGGGTTTTCCCTGCGGGGACTTTGCCTCTCTTGACATGCCTTTATTCATGAATTTTACATTTAATGAATTTTGACTTTGATAATAGCCCTTGTCAGCTAGATTTATCATAGAAAACTCATTTTGGGTCAAGACTGTCCCCATTTGAGACTTCTCTCGTATTGGGGAGTACCCAGGTTGGTCATCTAATCTGTCAACCTCCTGCCCCTACACTTGGCCGAGCAAAGGAGAGAAAAGACCTCATGCATGCCCATGGCATGGCCAAAGCAGCAACGGTATTTACCCAAAGGAGCCGGCTAAGGACGTCGTGTAGTGTGTGGAGTGCCCAGCTAAGGGTTGCCCTTAGCAAGCGGGGAGGGAAAGTTGAACTCCCAACGTGGGGTTCTTAACCAAAGGTGCTGCAAAAACAAGCCTGAAGACTCTTTTGATGATTAAAACCCTAGGGTAAAGGCCTAGACTACCATTCTTAATTATGTTAAGGAGCACTTCTTTTTGAAGACCATGCGTGAAGCAATGAGCAATGACATTATAAAAATACGTACTTACACCAATATGTTACCTTGCGTTCCTTTGTTTGAACAGCTACCACCGGAGGTGATGTTGATCATCGTGGGATTTGTCCTCAAGTGGCATATAAAAGATTGGAAGCTAAGGTTTGAAGTGGCTTAACATGAAGGAGTGGTACCAAGACCAGACTCAAACGAATAAAGAGAAAAGGAAGAGAGGGGAGGGCTAGAACTCCCTCACTAAGGCTAGGAGAGCCTGATCATAAGAATGGTCTATAGAAGGAAAGGGGAGATTAAAAGGAGGAGTGAGGACTAAAGTCTCGAAAATAGCGGGAGAATGGGTAGATGCCTAAGGTAATGGATGTGGAAGAAGTCAGGTCGGTCCCGGGATTAGGAGGAATTAAAGAGGAGAAATTGGTAAATGGAGAGTGGCGGATCCGGAGGGTCTGGAAGTAGAGGAAGGGAATCATGACGGGAAGAATCATCCGGAGGCTCCAGAGGGAAAAAATATCGAGGGATACGATGCCCTAGGAGAAGGTATGGAAAAAGATGATTTAAAAGGAAGAAGAGAATAAAGGACGCGATGTCCTAAAGAAGCAAGAGGAGGAATCGAAAGAAATAGAGGGGATCCGGAGGTTCCAGAGGAATGAGATGGGAAGGGATGTGCTGCCCTAGAAGATCCAGAGGTTCCAGGGGAGGAAGGTATAAAAGGGCGCGATGCCCTGGGAGGAGAGACAGATCTGGAGGGTCCGGAAGTGGAGGTGGGGTGAGTGGATTAGAAGAGGAAGAAGGGGAAGGCGGAAGAATTACCCCCCCCCCCCCCCAACAGTCAAAAAGAGTGGAAACATCCAAATTCACATTTGACATCGTAATCGCCCATTCCTTAACTCTAGTCCAGACAAAATCAACAAAGACTCCTCGGAACGCGACTCCCTTTTGAAAATACGGTGATTCTGCTCTCCCCACAACGCCCATAAAGTGGCATGAAGGATAAGCCACCACACCGTCCTATCCAGTTTGAGGAGCCAAATCTTATCCCACTCCCGAAGCAAGCTGCGAACCTAACTCGTTGACGATGTAGCTGGTCCTCTCAGCAATCTCCGTCCACGCCCCCTGAGAATAGGGGCAGCCAACAAAAAGGTGGTCGACGGACTCATCAACGACGCCACACAAACAACAAGAAGGGTCCACCTCCGGTAGGAAACGAGCGAGCCTGTCCCGGGTGGGGAGCCTCCCATGGAAGATTCTTCAAACCAAGAGTTTAACCTTGAGAGGGCTCTTAGGTCTCCACACGTGATCATGGAAGCCGTGGCACATGCCACCATTAGAGATAACAGCATGGGCTGACTTGACAGTGAAAGAGCCTTTCTTCTCCTACCTCCAAGACCACTCATCCTCTCCTGCCCAAACCTGGAAAGAGAGGAGAAAACCAAGAAGACCCTGGAGCTGCTCCACCTCCTCCTGTCTAAAAGCACGCCTGAAGGTCGGACACCAGAAGCCACCCGAACTGAGTTGATCATAAGCCTAAGCCACTCGAACTGAGTTGATCATAAGCCTAAGCCACAGTGCCACGTGGCGCCGCCGCAATCGCGAAGAGGCTAGGAAACAAGCAATCCAAAGGGGCATCCCCACACCACCTGTCCTTCCAGAAGAGGCACTTATGGCCATCTCCCAATTGAACCTGAACACCGGCGACGAAAAAATCCCTGCAAGAGAAGATATCCCGGCAGAGAGGGGACGTCTTGTAAAGTGGAGAATGAGCCAAGTCCCAAATCCTCCTCGACAGGAAGTAACGCTGCCTAATAACTTGGAATCACAGCCCCTCCTCTCCACACCCCAACCTCCAAAGCCATTTGCACATAAGAGCCCTATTGAAATATCTAACATTCTTCAGCCCCAGACCACCTTAAGCCTTGCTAGTGGTCAGTCTGCCCCAAGCAATATCATGTCATCCCCTACACCGGCCCCCACTGCCCTGCCAGAAGAATCTGCACTAAATAAAACCAAGTTTCCTAGCCATCGTGGTAGGAATGTGGAACATCGAAAGAAAATAGGCAGTGAGGTTGTCCAACACTGAGCTGCACAAAATCAGACGACCACCATAAGATAATAGTTTAGCTTTCTAGCCAGCCAGCCTAGCCTTATATCTCTTAATAATGGGTAGCCAGTCAGCACATCTGAGGACACTCGGGAAAAGAGGAAGGCCCAAGTAAGGAAAAGGAAACTCCCCATGGGGCATCCCAGCAGAGAGGATGGCCCAGCAAATGTGCTCCACATCATGGAATGCCATCTCGCCGAGATCTCACAAGATCTCGATCTTGACACGTCATCGAGAAACAAAGTGCCCAAGTTTGAAGGGTTATCAGCACATCGGCCGTGGGTGGTCTACTTTGGGCATGAAACGGCGAAGCAACTTTCAATCCCCCCCTTGAACCGGTGCAAGCCACGAACCGGTGCAAGTGCAACTTTTTAACCTCCCCCCCCCCCCGGTCAGATTATAGAATCAGGTTGGATCATGTATCCATAATATGATGACGTCACGGCTCAAATCAATTCGATTGAACGATCTAACCGATGCGAACCGAATCAGTTCATTGACCGATGCTGACATCGATTCGATTTTGATAACTTTAATTATATATAATGTTGTTGCATCTTGCTTCTGCTCCTCTTCTCCTACAAAAGTGTGTGTAAGACAACTCATTCCAACCCCCTTTTTTGTGAGGCAGCTTCAGTGCTTTTCTTGTTTTCCCAACAAATGACAACTTTAGCTCTCCACACACCCTCTGCTGCAAAGAACTGTCCTGTACCACCTCCCTCTCATAACTTCTAACTGCAGCTTCCCAAGGTAGTAGAGATCAAATGCATGACTCAAAAACGGAGTGGTCTGATACGTACGTCTCTCTCGATACCGAGCTATATATGCATCGCTTCATCGTCAATCAAGCCATGAAAGCTCGATCTTGAGCGAACACCAAAAAAAAAAAAAAACAAGTGCTGCGAGTTCGGGCATGCAACGTCGAGCCATGCATACAGCAATCGAACAAGTCTGTTCAGAGCTACGGTCATTCTCATGGGCTATTGAGCTATAGACCATCTCGTAATGCTTCTTTCCAGTCACTCGATTCTCGTCAAGTCATAAGACTGTCAAGCCATGCATCGATCCGAATATGTCTTCGTCGAGCTAACATTTAGACTTTCATGAGGATGGCTCCCTGCACTCCTTGTGCCCCTAATTATTAAAATATTTTTTATGATGAAAAATTTAACACAATGATGCTCAGGTTTACATAGAGTGTTGAGGAGGATAAATCCGCTTGCGTCCAGTTACGGCCTAATAACGATCGGCTCACGCCAGAATGCTCTTGATAGCATGCTCAGAAAACTCCCGATGCGTGCGACCCACTAGAGTGTGGCCAGGCCCAAGTTAACATCGGATTCTACGACGCATAAATACTATAGTCCAAGCGCAGTTATCTCAGGAGGACTCTCCGACGACTGACCGTTACCCCCATAATGTCAGACTTGACCCCATAACTGAAGAGCACGTCTCATGAGCATCGTAAGACTCGTCCCGGGACCAGCCGACGCCCAGGTGATCGCCCTCCAATGGGAAACTCCCGCCACTATAGCGGGAAATCATTACTCCATTTCTTGCGCCATTCTCTATCAATGGATGAAGCTCCTTCCTCCAGGACAACCCCCTATAAAAGGGAGATCGACAGAGAAGAGAGACATGGTAGTTCATTCTGTCAAAACTGCTACTCGAAAGAATAGAGTTATTAACCCCGTTACACTGAGAGAGGAAAGCGACGTCAACTTACACTCAACGGAGGCCCCCCGTCCGACGACCTTACCATCCAGTGAGCACTCACCAAGTGAACACTGGGAGCGACGAGCACTCGCCTGGAGGATCTACTCCCCCCCAACCTCCTACTATTGTCTCCCTCCTTCTCTTCCATTTGCTCTTCTCTCTTCTTCATTAATTTTTTGTTGACTTAAGCATCGGAGAGTTGTCCCTTAGGATAACACCCGAGATTCCTTCTGACGTCTTTTACTTCCTGGTATTTGTAAGCTTCCACGGGTGCGAGACGACTTCCCCAACAATAAATAGAGAATGTGGTACGTGACCTAAAAATCATTTTTATGCCTCCACAAGTGTGATAAATTTGAGTTCAGATCTAATGATGTTTTAAACGAATTAGCTAAAGTATTTATATAAATAAAATGGGCTTTTATATAATTTCGATTCTTTTAAGGTCAAAATGTAATTTGAGTTTAAAAATAAAAAAATATATTTATAAAAATTTTAACATTCTCTCTCTCCTCACTCTCGATTCTCTCTCTCTCTCTCACTCGACCTCACACACACTCTCTCTCATCCTCTCTCTCTCTCATGATCGCCTCTCTCCCTCTCTCTCGATTTCGATGACATCGGCCGCAGATTGAGGCGTGGGAGGTACCAACGGAACCAGCTCATTACGAGGGACGCGTGGGTGCTGATCTCGTTTCGATCTGCGGAGTGTGAAGGCGCATGGGGCCGAGAGAAGCCACAGCGTCCTTTCTTCCGTTCGGCATGGAATCGCTATCTTCGTAGCGCAATAGGTAGGGGGATGGAATCCTCTCCTCGCTAGGAACCCACCGGTACCACATGCGCCGTGGTCTGACGCCATTTTCCTCATTTTTCTGCGCATGTTTCCATGTTAGTATAATTTTATCCTATTTTCTGAAAACCAATTCCATGGCCATCATTTTATGTTTTAATAGCATGTATGGGTGTGTAATGATGGTATGAGCATGGTAGGTTAGGTTAAAAATTGAAATCCCCTCATTTTGGGCCGACCGGGAGGGGTTTTGGCCTAGGCCAACCCTTTCTCACCGTCACGGTAGTATAACGGCCACCACGTGACTGTTCATCTACCAGCAGTCCACTCCAGACCACCTATGCCCCTTGAGTGGTCCAACTCAGACCGCTTAAGACCCTGACATCTAGGAAGGTGTACATTAGAGCAGACCAAACCTGTTCGTTCAAGCCAGATGAACGGCCTGTCGACCGATCGCCCATGGGACTCTTTATCTCTTCGAGCGGCCGACCCTCAACCGCCCATGCCTTGAGCAGCGTATCTCTAGCCGCCTATCCCTTAGGACCCCTGGTGGACGAGCGGGCACTCCCTAGCTGTCCATCATTGAGCGGCCTTGTCTTAGCCGCTTGTGCCCTGTGTGTTGGCTTCAGTGTAGATAGTGAGTGCCCGAGACCCAGTCGCGTATACCTTGATGAGAGGCGGACCCTAGACCACCCATCCGATGAGCGGCCAGAGCATAATCGCCCATCCCTGCAGAGTTTAAATTGTTGCATGTTCCTGTTTATATGCATTCAATTGTTATAATATCACCATGTTTAAGGTATTTTGTGAAAAATGACATATTTTAAATCCCAATAGAGTTACTTTCACTTTCCTTGTGATGGAACCACTAGTCGTAGCCTGGCGACCTCGAGTGTCGGCCAACCCGGGAGAGGTGGCGGGGTAGTCCCGTGATACGATTTTTAAGCTAGTTACCGTGGGCCCCCGGCTCTTTACCGTAGCGTCCTACGGGAGGGAAAACTAGCTAGAGACCTGGCTCTAGGCAGGAGTCAGTGTGTGCACACATGGTCAGAGGCTTGGACTGGCACCGACGGTTGTTACTATGGCTAGTACTTGATTCTGGTACTGTTACGTCTCTCGCTTGTTGTATCTTTATGACTTGCGAGTTGCTTGAGACGCAGTGTAAGCCGTCAGTGGACGCGTCTGGTCTCTACTTTCTAGTGGTCTCTTCTTCTCCTTTCTCCTGTCACTCGGTTAGCTAAGGTTTATTCTATTGGTAGATTTAGCTCCTGACGCTTATATTTATATTAAATTGGCATATAGTCAGCTATTACAAACTGTTTAGATAGGTTTTACATCTTTACTATAATTGTGTTTAAATTATGCCAATGCATGTTTATTGATTTAAATGCATGCTTTATTTGTCTCATTGCATGTTTGCTTGTTTAGTTACAAGATAGGGCTCTGCGCGACCCCTACTGAGTCTAGTTGTGACTCACCCTTCCTTCTTTTAGGTGAGAAGCCCCAGTCGTCCGTCGGAGGTTCTCACATTTTTGGCGACAGTCCCTAGCATGTCAGCAGTAGTCAGTCTATCCTTTTGTGTACTTTTGACCGGGGTATGCCCCACGTAGTTGTACATTGGACCTTTCTTTTTATTGTTGGGCTATTCAATTGTGGACCTGGACTATTACTTACTACTTATCACTCTAATATATTTAAATTACTTCCGTATCATAATTTTAAATTGTTGCCCTAATTAACATTACGCGTGTGTAATTTCAATTCGTTATGCATCCCCTCGACAAACTCATCCAACCCTTACGAGACCTCATTAGCCTCTTGGGTGGCTTCCCCAGTTCTAGGTGTCGATATATCGATGTTATCGGTATATCGGTATCCAGATCTTCGGGTCGTTACAGTTGGTATCAGAGCGGCGTTGAGGATTTGTACAAGGAATTAGAATTCATGTTGGTCCAGAACAAGTCCATTTGAGTCATCTACTATTGACTTGGGATGTTTTCTGTGACTGCTGATGTGTTTTTCATTGTTATGTATTTTCTTGATCAAAATGCCACCTCGTAGAAGAGGTCGAGGTCGAGGTCGAGGTTGCATTCCAAGAGAGGAAAGTAGTACTTCATCTCCTCCAAAAATTGTTCCAGAGCAAGCACAAGCTGATGCTCCTCAAGTCGATTTGCCTGGTGGTCGTGGTAAGGCACTAAAAGAATTCTTACTATTCCACCTGCCGACTTATGAAGGTCAGTCAGATCCGGATACTGCTAGGGTGTGGCTTGAAGTGATTGAGCATGTGTTCCATTTAATGGAGTGAGCGGAGGATGAGAAAGTTATGCTTGCTACTTTTCAGCTTCAGGGCACAGCGCTTATGTGGTGGACTTCGGAGTGGGAGGTTGCCTTCCGTTCCCGTCCTCTTCGTCAGATCACCTGGACAGAGTTCGTGGCTACTTTTGAGCGCACTTACAGTCCGGCCTATCTCAGGATGGATAATATGCATCAATTTTTGGAATTGGCTCAAGGTGAGATGACCGTGTTGTAGTATCAGAACAAATTCATAGAATTGGGTCGGTATGCGCCCCATGTTCTTACCGATGAAGCCTTGAAGACTGAGCAGTTTCTGCGTGGGCTGAGAGCTAAGTTGCGACTACCGTTGGTTGCCACTCGGGTAAAAGATATGGATGAGGCATACCAGGCAGCAATTGCGATAGAACTTGACTTGACTAGATCTCGAGGGTCTACTCAGGTTGGCCTTGTTCAGTCGACTGTGCAGTTCCAACAGACTTATCAGCCATCTGTGGCAGGAGTTCCCTCCGTTGTGCCCATTGCTAGTGGAGTCTCTTTTTCTTCTAAGCCCAAGTTCAAGAAGTTCAAGAGGTCTAAGAAGAAATTTGTTCAGCAGGCGTCTTCTGGCACCGTTCAGCAATCAGCATCTTCTTTCCAACAACGTCTAGGTTCAACTACTAGGCAGTCGAAACTGTGTCCGAGGTGTGGTGGAAGCCACCCAAGCAAGCCGTGTTCCCTACTGGTGGTTTGTTTTCGTTGTGATCAGCCGGGTCACATGGTTCGAGATTGTCCGCTGAGGCCGATGCCAGTGCAGTTTTCTCAGTCTACTCAGCCATAACAGCCTCAGTTTTGACCTCCTCCACCACCTCAACCTCAGCAATTCTATCCTCAAGCGTCAGCTTCTTCCCAGCAGTCTTCTGCAGCAGCCAGCTGAAAGCAGAAAGGGAAGGTTTTGCCTATAACTCGAGTAGAAGCATTGGCGCCTCATCTCATAGAAGTTACGATCATGCTTTATGGCCATGCAGCTCGTGTTTTATTTGATTCTGGTGCTTCTCACTCTTTTATTTTTGAGGACTTTATTGCATGCATTGAGGAGCCAACATCTCAAATTTCTTGTGATTTTCTTGTTGAAATGTCTTCTGGAGATTTTATGTTTATTCCTTTATGTCTAGAGGAGACTCCTATTGTGGTCGGTAATCATCAGTTGCCAGCAAGGTTATATGCATTACAGCTGGCAGACTATGATGTTATTCTGGGCATGGATTGGTTAGAGCAATATGGAGCCGTGGTTGCACTACAAGAAAAGTCACAATTTCCGACATCCACATTCCATCGCAAAAATGTCGCAAATACGTCCCAAATTTGATTTTCGACGTAATTTTGACGTAATTGGGACTGAAGATGTACGTTGCTACTATTAGGTTGCTAATTTTTGACGCTTTATTTTGTCGTCTCAAATTCATCACTAATTTTCGACATCCTCACCAAAATAGTTTTAGAGCTCATTAAAATATTTTTCAAAATTTTATGGGAATTTTTGAGATTTTATACACATTTTAAACTATTTAAAATGTTTAAAAATAAAAAAAAATATATGTGCGGCCTTAACGGATTCGGATCCGGCGCGGGCCGGATCTGACCCGCAAGAGACCCGCGAGGTTGTCTCCCCTGCCCGATACGCAGGGCGACTGGGATAAAACCCTAGCCGCACCTGAGCACTACTGGGGAGCCCCGTCCACTGGCCCTACCCACAGCATACAAGTGCCAATGGTCTCCCGCTAGCCACGCCGACCTCCACTCTCATTGCCGTCGTCGATGTCACCAGACGAGAAGAGGAGAAGCCCACTCTCCCCTTTCGCCAGAGAACGTCGCCGTGACGCCTCCATCGGCCACCCCATACCACCAATCGCCGCTGCTTTCCGTGGAGAAGACTCCAGAACCTCTGCCAGTCCCCAAAGGCACCATCAATCGAGGTTCATTAGCCCGAAATGGCCCATTCTCCTTGCTCGCGAATGGCGATCCCGACGGGGTTGAGGTGGATGATTCGGCCTCGCGAGTGGGTCAATCACCATACAAAATTATGTGTTTTAATCCTCTTGATGTAGGGAACAATTCTATGGCATCAATCAGCCGATGCTCATCCCATGAGCGACCCAATCGAGCGATGAACAAAGAACCCCATGCATGAACAAGAATGATGAAAAATAATAAAATAATATTGATTTTGATCAAACTAGCAACCTGGCTCTGATACCACTATAAGGTTTCGACCAGAAGCATAGCGAAAAACATCAAAACCCTAGATTGCATATCATTGTTGGTTTCTCAAAATCAAACAAAATCGATAAATCTCGCGGTGTGAAGAACGATTCTTTACCTTTGCGGGGTCGAGAATCTCCCAAAAGCTTGAAGATGATCAAAAGGATGATTTTGGGGTCACAAGCCATCGAAGTGTCCGGCCTCTAGACATATCCACACGAGCAATGGAGTCAGACGGGATCTCCTCCACGATGTCCACGCGTCGACCCGATCTCAGCACCACCATCCACCAAGGAGGAAGGAGAGAGAAGGAAGGGGGTGCCCCTTGGAGAGAGAAAGAGATAAGAGAGGGTGACCAGGGTTCAACCTTGTAGCTTGGCCAGGGTTCTCCCTTCAGCCTATATTTATAGACCTATAGCATTTTTCACAAAAACCTAATAATAGTCTATAAAGTCTGCCCATCTTGATCTATCCAATACTCTATTGTGTATGACTCTCTAGGCCCAATAGTCTGTTTGGTTTTCCATCTCATTAAGTAAAGAACTCTTTATTAACTTAATTAATTTTATCCATTAACTCTTAATGGAATTAGTGGGCTTTCCGATCACGAAAAGTATCAAGCAACGCCTCATGATCCCAAATGACATTGAGGATAAGCAACCCACACTGGAACCTTTCCGTCTACAGATTCCACACAGCTATAGATCCTCATTCATCTAATGCTCCGCCAGGACTAGGTTATGGTCAAACTGTCAAACTCTTTTGTGTCCTGGCTCAACTGAACCCTGTACTCTAAACTAGTTCACTAGAAAAACTCATTTTACATAATGAACTCCCGTACCCTGGCCAGGGATTTTCTGAGTACAAATTCGTAAAGCATTCTCTCTCATATATCATACTAAGAGTGAATGATCCCATGTTGTAACATGAAATGTCGTAAATCACTTTGGGTATGTGTATACATGTTATGACTGGGGACAATGCTTACCCTTACTGGGCCTATTCGTAGACTCACCTTGTTGAACATTTTTAGGAGAAGCGGTAGAAGAAAGCGAGGAGTGATCTCGCAATGTTCTGACCGCGGCTTGGATTTACTACGAGTCTTTATCTTAGGTAGTTATGTTAGAAAAAAAGTGTATGAAATTTGGTTATGTAATAAATGACTTGTCAAATCGTTACCTTTATTTGATTTATGTGGATGAAGTCATTTGAATGTAAGCTGATGATTCGAGAAATTTTATTTTTGCTGCAATAATATCTCAATATTTATGTGAAAATTCTCTACCATAATTGTATTGTTTGGGTTGTCTCACTCTGACGTTTTGATCGGGATGCGACGTAAGTCTTTACGACTGGACCGGGTTTATGAGTCGAGACGTCATAGACATTGTTCAGAGAAAATTTCTCCAAAAGTATAGAGACCGTGTGGGCCCCTTGCTATTCGTCACTGATTTGGTGGCCGAAAAGATGAAACCCGAAGAGGACTTTACTCAGTTTGCCGATAGATGGAGGTCAATGGCTGAAAAGTTGAGAGATACATTGTCGGAAGCTGAGCAAGTTAAGATGATAGTTTCCAATGCTACTCCCCAATTTCGTCATATCTTGGCCATGAACAAGTTGAATACCATGGAGGAGCTCTATGAGAGGGCGAGATATATTCAGACTCAAATAAAGGACTCGCCTATTATGTCTATGTTTGAACAGAAATCGAGAGTGCCAAGGAAAAGTAATGTCATGAATAACAATGGTGCCACTACTGAGGGTATAGTTGTGAATGAGCAAGTGGGTGTGGTTGGCAATCCCGTACAGTCCTGCAATCCACCTAACCAAAGGCCACCACAACATTTCCAACAACCCTCATTCTTTAACCAAGCTCCGCACCAACAAAACAACCCTCCTGAGCCCTTCCGGCCTCCTCCTCCATAGAATCAAGCCGTACCACAAAATCCTCTAGTTCCTCAGTAATACCATCAGGTGCCTCCACCAGCTAATTACGGCCCTCAGCAGTCGAGAAGACCTGTAGGCCCCAAGAGAGCTCAATATCCCCCATTACCTGAGAGCCTTCCAGATATCTTCAATGCCCTTATGGCCGCCAACGTGCTCACATTGCCAAAAGAAAGGCCAGCTTGGCCTCAAAATATGGATACCTCTCGGTACTATGTTTATCATTGGCAGCCCGGGCACAACATTGATCATTGCTTCCTCTTTAAGGACTACATATATGACATGAATGATCAAGGTGGCATCGAATGGGATGAGATGAGATAGTTTATTTCAACTTTGAAGGCAAGAAGACCTCCATGCCAGTAGGCACCACAGTAGGCTCAGTAGCCTGCTCAGCAAGTTCAACAACCTCTACAGCAGCAGCAAGTTCAAGCACCGCAGCTGGACATGGGGATTGTCCAAAATCCATTGCCGGAGCACCATGAACAAAATCAACAGGTAAACTCTATCACCACCTTCCATGAAGTGGAGAGGGGACATGGGTGGCATGTAGAGAGCGACTTCGTTGCCACCTTAAACCAAAATCTTGGTTAGTTTCTCCGTTTTATAAGAACACCTCAGCCCCCTCCTTTTTCCCAACCTTCACGTCCCCTTATACACCCCGTTATTCAAAATCCTTTATTGGGGAGGTCGTCTCGCACCCGTGGAAGCCTACAAAGATCAGGAAGCAAGGGCATCAGAAGGAGTCCCGAGTATTACCCCAGGGGATAACCCTCCGATGCTTAAGTTAGTGGCATATTAATGAAAGACAGAGGAGAGCGAATGAGAGAGAGGGGAAGAAGTAGTAGTAGAAGGTCGAGAAGCCGAGTAGATCCTCCTGACGAGTGCTCGCCGCCCCCAACGCTCACTCGATGAGTGCTCGCTGGGTGGTAAGATCGTCAGAGGGGGCCTTCCTTCTGAAGTAGACTGGCGTGGCTCTCTTCTCTCTTTGCTTGAGTAGCTCTATTCTCTTGAGTAGTAGTCTAGTGGACTGAACCACCCTATGTTCTCCTCTATCGATCTCCCTTTTATATAGGGTTGTCCTAGAGCGAGGGGCCTCATCCCTTGATAGGGAAGAGCGTCCGTACTAGAGTAACGTTTCTCTGCTATAGTGGCAGAAGTTTCCCATTGGAGGGTGATTACCCCGGCGTTGGCTGGTCTCGGGCAAATTTTACAACGCTAATGGGGTGTGCTCGCCCGTAATGGGGTCAAGGCTGACGTTATGGGGGCAACGGTCGATCGTCAGAGAGTCCTCCGGTGATAACCGCACTTGGGCCGTGGTGCTTACGCACTGTAGAATCTGAGACTCTTCTGGGCTGGGCCTCCCTTTGGTGGGCCGCGTACGTGCGTCTGCCCCTTAGGTGTGCTTATCGTGAGCAATCTGGCGTGGGCCTGTGATTATTGGGCCGTTCTTGGACCAAACTAGTTTTGCCCTCCTCAGGATGCATATAAATCAGCACAATTATTATAAAAAAATTACTTTCATGTATTTCATATAAAAGCAAATTAAATATGTAATGTATTTAAGAAGGAAATTGCTCCGGCTTAACTTTATATCTCAAAGTTCACGTGTACTATCCCATATACGTGATGTCTTGTTTCTTTAATTAAACAATAACAATTCAATATAGTCCCTAAAATCTGCATGTAGTTAGCCTCCGTTTGGGATACAAAGAAGATCCAGTTTTTATTCACCTAATTAAAAATTTACCAGAGAATTGAAGATTTTTTAGTCTCCTATTTAGATTCGTGTTTATTCGATTTTGAGAATCATGTGTGAACTATGTCCGATTTTGAGAATCTCTAACATAAACTCTTGCTCCCTTAATTACGAAAATCACATTTGCGTGCCAACGCAAGACATCTTGTAAACATCTAGGGCACGAAATCGACGTACCACTATCTTTTGGATGCAGCATTTCTCTTTACTTTTCAACACAATTCTCTATTGCTAGATTTAATTTAGATCAAATAATAATTGTTGATTTGATCTAAGTTTACAAATAGTTCAGCAAAATTAAATCAAACTGTGATCACTTTTAATTCTCCTAAGTGCACGTGACCGTGAGTTTGTCTTAAAAAAGCTCTTGTTCTTCCTTGTATCGAGGGAGGCTATGTTGATTGCATTCAATTTTTTAGTCATCAATTTAGATTTAGGTTTATCTAGTTTTGAGAATCATGTGTGAACAGTGCTCCGTTTTGAGAATCACGTATGAACCGTGTGTTTTTCATGTGTACATAGTGCTCGATCAAGCTAGCTCGTCAGCATACAAGACTAAAATCGCTGGCTATCTATGTCAACAAAACCTAAATATTAACAAGTAGCTATTATCTGGAGTCACAATTAAGATTAGATTTAATCCCCATAAACAATAGATCACAATTTTGTAAGGTCAAGCAACTTCTCTTAGATCTGGGTGGTCTAGTAATTATATCTCTTGATTAGTAAAGATAATAGATTTTATGACTAACTCCCCCTGAATGGCAGACTCTTATGACAAACTCCCCCTGAAAGGATGCACAAACATTTAAGAGAGAATAGGAAGAACTTGACATGGACTTCATAGATGAGAGAACATGGATGGATAATTCTATGAAGGTGTGGAGAGCTAAAATGTGTAATGTAGATGGCCACATTGAAGCGTAAGGAAAACTAAGGTCAGACTTGCAGGCAACCAAAGGCACAGCTTCAATATCCTCTGATCAAAATTAAGCCTCCTTCATAGAGCACAACACCTTAAAGCAGCATACATCACATTCCAGATGTAACGAGGTCAGTGCACCTATCTTATGCATCGACCTACTAGTGTAGTAAGGTCGGTGTTCCTTCCATATACATCGACCTACTAGCATAGTGAGGTCGATGCTCCTTCCATAAACATCGACCTACTGACTTAATCAAGTTATGTAGTCTAGCCAGAATGAATCACAGCAACAACTCTGCAAAATGAGCATCTCACAAGATAGACCACAGTGACAAGCATATATCCCTCTGTAGTGAGGTCGATGCTCCTTTCATATGCTTCGACTTGCTAGTATAGTGAGGTCGATGTTCCTTTCTTATGCTTCGATCTGCTAGCATAGTAAGGTCGATGCACCTTCCATATACATCGACCTATTAACATAGCAAGGTCGGTGCATCTTCCATATGCATCGACCTGCTAGCTTATTCAAACAGATGTTTCAGCTACATATCAAAGTAGCATCAACTCCACTAGATAAAGACTTGACCTTAAGAAATTCCAACTAGCAGCTATACAAGAACAATTATCCAGACATCTAAAGCAAACCATCATTTCTGATAGCATTAACTCATATTCTTCCACTAAATTACACTTTCTAGCTCAGCTCAAAACAAATCAAGCTCCCCCTCACTATGTGTAGTGATTCCAATCAAATAGCAATTCTCTTCTCATTGTACACAAGTATGCCACCATGAAATGCAAAATTCAAATTTATCACTATATGCATGTTGGACCCTTGGTACTTGGTGGAGGTCTAGCCTCTACAGATGATGTGGGTTTCCAGATAGAAATGATCTACCCTTCTCCCAGCGTACCATTTGATATACCAAAGGGCCATGCAAGGATATGCTTCTAATATGAATCATGAATGACTATACAATACATAAATGCTCATTTGGAATTGCAAGTGATAGATCCTCAAATTAAAATCATAACAAGCATGACCAGAAAGCCTCAAACAATACTAGTGAATTCAATCTTATCAAACATGCAACATTTCAAAGAGAATTATTCAAGCAACAGTAAAGAGAAAAGAAGAATGGGGTTTGACTGACCTTCATGTGCCTTAATTTTATTTAACCTCCATTTTATTGTCTTCCACCAAGGCACACCTGCAAACGCAAACTCATTTTGAATTTCTGGGAACCCAAGAATTCTTGGGTCCTGTCAAATGAGTTACACCTCTAATAAGTGTTCTCCATGAATTCCAAGCATTAATATTATCATGTTTCAGAAAATAATAGTTAAACATTGAATGTCCGAGAAGACCACAGTAATGACAAGATTCTAAATTTTCTGCATTACAACTCATGTATCAATAAATTCATCCGAGGGAGATAACTAATGCAACTAACTAAAATGCATCAAGCAAATGTCTCATGTAGCATGGACTCAACTCATTGACTAAAGTTCACTAAACACTATCACCCCCTTTTTTGACATCATCAACAAAGGGGGGTGAACCCTAAAGGCGACAAAGAGATGCATGCATGAATAGAAATGAAAGGCGCATTCTTGAGGTGTAGAAGGAGGAATTTGGCACTTGGTCTAGATGTTTTGTAGAATATAGGACTGACCATCCAACTTCGTGCACATATAACCCATATTGCTAAACACATAGACCTGATCAACAATGTTTGATTTAGTAATCTCATGAAAGATTTCACCATCCAAAACAATTCTGGCATGCTCAAATACCTGAGTAAGAGCTACTGCTTAAGGAATGCTACAAGAGTACCATGTTCTACACTTATTGATTAAATGAAGCATTACATAAGGTAGATGATTTGAGTTCCTTTAAGAATACAATATGATTATCATGGTTGCCTTTGGGATAGATAACCATTGCCAAGATATGATGAAGCAGGCACTGCAGGGGTGGAAGTGTTGTAACACTTAGCCTTTGACCTTGAACATATTAATCATTCCTAACTAGAGTCAACATATGATGGACATCTTCCATGGCAATCACAAGGGTGTTCAGTGCACCTTCCATCCAAATATTGAGGGCATTTGAAAGCATCTTCTCAATTAATGAAATTTGGATACCTTGATAATGGTGAATTCTTTTCTGCCTTACACAAACCTATTATTATAGAACTCTTGAACCAATGATGGATAGTAGATTTTATGGTCACTCAAGAAGGATGTCCAGCCCTGGGATTTAAAGAGTTTTCGTAGAACAAGAAACATAGAATCCAAATTAGCTATATCTATTACGTGTAGAGGGATAATGCTACGAAGGATCTAATGTAGAGGTGATGGCTATGCAGAACTCAATAATAGATTACATTCATCTTTGGCTTGAGGTCACAGTCTAGATCTTACTTTCTTCACCATGATGATGACCTTTGATGAAGAGGGAAGAAGGAAGAGTGGACGGATAATACTAGAAAGGATAAGAGTGTGAAAGAGGAGGGCAAGAAGTCAAAGTTGGAGGCTCTAAACGCGTGTGTGTGTGTGTGGTAGTGTTGAAGGGAAGAAGAGAAGCACTTTAATAGAGGCATCCTAGAGGGAGAATTAGGGTTTTAGGTTTTGGAAATCTTAAGAAATAGAAGGTTTTTAATGGAGAAGGGAGGGTTTCAAGTTGGTTACGAAGGATGAAGGAATTGGAAGGGTGAAGGTGGCACTAGGTTTGGAAGAAAAGGGTGGCCGAGACAGGAAAGAAAACGATTATCCACTCCACTTTAGAAATTTTACATATCACCAAAAATAGAACAACTGTCTCGATGGACGCGGTTGACCACCTGCTCAGGAACTTGTAGTCCCTTTTGTGCTGAAAAACACGGTGGGCCACTTTGAAGTAGGCAGTCGATCGTTTTTCCCAATAGCAATCTTTTCATTCTATTTTTCAGGAAAAGGTCGATTATACTTAGATTTAATGATCTTGTTCACTTAATATTCTTCTTCCAACCTTGATTCACACCCACGAAACACCTCAAATGCATGTGATACTGTCAAACGTGAATGAAACATTGAACAAAAGAACATGTGAAGACCTTTCAGTAACACGATGGTCCAGAAATAACCATGTAATCCCCAATGGTACATTGCAATTGAGCTGCTAGAGTGTGGCCGTCCATTTCGTTGGAAGGTCTGACACAGGTCGTTCACCTTCTCATTCACGTTCAAATTATTTGTTTGTGCACGGCCTGGAAGGAGCCATCCTTGATTATGAGTGGCCTTTCATTGACCGTTTAGGAGCTGAAATGATGTTTTGAACTCCTTCCTTGCTGTATTTTGTGGTTAATTGATAGATATTATTTCACGATGATATTGCAAATCTTGTTCATAATTTTCTTTGCAGCATCGTCTTCACTTGCCTTTCACCTCCGTCAGGTAAGTCAGGTAAGTATTTTGATCCCTATACCCCTTTATTGCATTACTATATGGTATCTATGTTATATTATCTCGAGAACCAGTTGGTTGCTCGCGTGTTTCAGGATCTGATGTTCCCATTTAACAAAAATGATGATGATCTAGGTGCACGCGTTTGATCATCGGATAGGCCGTTAGGTTGGGAAAATTAGGGGACGACGGTTCTATCTCGCACGCCGTGGTTGCGGATAGTGTCCTGACCCTGATTGCCCCAATCTAGCAATACTATGCTTGAGTACTTTCTATTTTATCCTTTCTTGGCATTCATTTTTGGCATTCATTTTAATGGTTTCTTTTATTTTAGCCCAGCATGCATTATGTGCATCTTTTGAGCATTCACGACCCATGGTCTGTCTGGAAGTGTCCTGCTAGTGATGGATGATTGTACGTTCATGGTCTTGAGTAAGAGGAACAACTTCAATCAAAGTTGGAACGTTCTCTCTGATCTGTTCACTTGGTTTGGTTGAATAAGAGTCCCCATTTGGAGTTTTAGTTTGTCTCTTTACTTTTTACTGCTTGATTTCCCTCATTGGTTGAGGATTGTGTCCCCTGATGAGGTTGCCTGCTTTTTACCCTACTTTTATTTAGTTAATTCCTCCAGACTGGTGTCATTTTGGTATGATCATTCCTTGTGTTTAGTTCAGAGTTTTTTGGAAGATTCTTATCGCTCGTTGGCGAGGAAACGGGTGTCTTTTACCTTAACGCCCGCTTTTCAGTCTGCTCCGCTTCATTTTCGCTTCATCTCCATGTTTCATTTCACTTTTGCTTCACCTCTGCTCTCTCCCCTGCAAAGAGGACGTTAAGGAGGGGCATCTGTTGACACCCATTTTTGCCTATAAGTTGAGTCATTTCCTCTTACCATTATTTCTGATGCCTCGAGTTGTCCATTACTCATTGGGCCATTTCCAGGCATATCCTTGGACTCATTTTATAGGTATCTCCCTCCCTAGCTAGGTCTGCATAAATTCAGGGCTTAATGGGCCTTGATTTCACTTGGGTTTTGGGTAAATGGGCTCGTTTATCCCATTTTTGCCAATTTCATAGGCCCAGCCATTGCACGGTATATAGCAGGGCCGTTCAGTGACGGCGCGGTCCATTATGAACCGTTCACCCGCTCTGAGAGATTTACTGAATATTTATTTCATTTTTTGAATTTCCACCGACAAGCCATTGAACGGTCCATGTACAGCCATTTAATACCATTGAACGGTGAGTCATAAGACCGTCCAATTCCCAGAGTCCTAAGCTCATTGATTTTTTAGATAATTATCTATTTATTTTATTTCTCTGGATTTACCACCGAAAGATCCTACACGGTAACGAGTCAGAGAATAAAACACTTGGGTCCTCTCATGAACCTATCTGGTTAGATGAACGAACAATATAACCATCTACTTAATTTGTGAGTGAATAAAAAGAAGAGAAGAGTAAAACAAAACCAAGCTTAATACGGTGCGGCCTAATCTGGCTCGGGGGGTACCGCGCCGATTTAACTCCTCACTCAAAACTCATTTTCATTCCTCTCCCCAAAATTGGCGCGCCCCCCTTCTTTGTAGCTTAAACTGGCGTGCCCCCAAAATCGGCGTGCCCTTTGTTTACCTATTAAATTGGCGCGCCCCATGCTTGCCCAAAATCGGCGTGCCCCTACCTCTTATTAAACCGACGTGCCCCTGCTTCTTCTTAAACCGGTGCGTACACCCTGCTTCTTCTTAAGTCTGCGTGCCTTCCAAATAAAAAAAATAATTAACTAAATAAAAGGAAAGGTATGAGACTAATAAGTAAAAGGATAAACTGCCTGTGTGTGAATAAAATATGGGATTTAACAATTAGAACAACGATAATAGAAAAATGCTATAACCATGCATACCTCGGGACCCCCGCTACTCCGAACTGAGTGAGAAGAGAAAAGCAACGATGCCCCATGGCATCGGACGTGGGCCTCGGGAGCCCCGATATGGCCATGGTCTGAAACCATCACGGGTTAATAGTCCGTCGAACTTGACCCGCCTCTCCCGGGATCCAATCCCGCACTCTCATTGAACTTGCCATGTTCATGGTAGACATTTGCACGATTTCACCGCCATCCTTTTCACTACAAAGTGTGGACTTCTATCCAAATAAGAAATGGTCCACAAGTGACTGACATATATGCATCTATGAACGTTTACACCCTAATGCGGGGTTTGCTTAAACACAATCTGAGATTTTGCTCTCACTTTCATGAGTTCCAAGCCATAGGGCCCCTCTTTCTGGCATTTAATCAAGGGTTTTTCCCTCTCCGATGGGATGTAATTAATGTCGTGACCTTTACGACGCGGTGGGTTCTCAGTCTTGACACAATACACACAATCGTCTGACTAATCAGATTGAGCGCACCATGGGCTTCCTCGAAGCCCGAATAAATTGTCACCCAGGTGACTGGCACGCCCTCGCACGAATAAACCGAATAAACGAATGAACAAACGAACAAACGATTGAACAAAATAATACCCCCGGAAAGTGCATCCACAGTGCTCCAATGAAACTTTCAAGGCACAAGCATGGAATTACATGGTAGTAGAATTTAATAAGTCATGCAAAATGAACTACGATAGGCATCAATTATACAATCGCTAGAAGACCTTGAAGAAGTTATATATTTTGTATGCACAATTATTGCATAAGAGTGGCTGGGGTTGGGATGAAAGTACCCAGATGCCAGTCCCAGGTTATGAAGGGGCATGGGATGAACTGCTTCAAGTATAATGTGGTAACACATTTGGATATGTTAAAATAAATTGGTAAATAAAACTCTATTCTAATATTCCATTTTTCATCGAATTTGTCCAGAAATTCCCAGAATATCGGATCATTAAAGGGAAATCTTTCCCATACCTGAGGCAAATGGAGTGTCTTTGTCAAAGTAGCATTGCAAGAGGGGAAGATGCGGTAGAGACCATAGCGAGCATGCAAACTCAATCTTCTAGCCAACATGTTGCTGAATTCTTAGGTGCCCTGGGTACTGGTTTAGATATGGAACGTGCCCGGATGCAATGAACTGGGTGCGCTACTTGAATCCAGGTGAAGGGAGATGCTCGACTGTGGAAGGTTCCAGTCGAAATCTAAAGTCCGGTGTGTAATTCCAGGGCAGAGTACGAGAGTGGCGACGGTGAGAATCAGCAGACGAAGCTCCCGGAGAAAATCGGGAGTTAGGATTGGGGTGGTTTCAAACTTCATACGATTGCCTGGAGCCCATGATTTGCCGTGAGGCAGGGGCTCTACAGAAGGAATCCGAAAGCTAAAAAGCTGGATTTAGCCTCGGGCGAAACGCACCAAGGCGGTGCCGGCTCCCTGAACGGGCGGTTTCCCCTACTCCCCTAATTAGTATAGAAATGCTAGATCTAAAATATATATCCTTGAAATAAATACACTTACTTGCAATAATTCACGAAATCGATTGCAATTTTCCACGATATCGTTAGAATATCCAGTAAGGAGGTACCTATGGCAGCAGCTCATACCCTTCCCACTCCAGTTATCGGCTATCCCGAGAGGCATCCGGTCGATTTTTCCAACATCGAGACTCGTCGCCAACTCTCCCCCGCCGCGCTTCGCGGATTTATCGGCATCGCGCAAAAATGGAAGCTGAACGAGAACCAGATCCGCAGTCTGCTCGGCGGGATTGCTTCGTCCACGCTCCACGCCTGGAAGTCGAACCCGAGCAAACGCGTACTTGACCAAGACACCCTCACTCGCATTTCCCTCATTGGTGGCATCTACAAGGCGCTGCACACCTATTTCGGCTCCGTTGGCGACCATTGGATTACGCACCCGAACGACAGCCCGCTATTCGGCGGCGCCATTCCTGTTGAGTACATGATGAGTGCAGGGCTGATCGGAATGTATGAGGTTCGCCGGATGCTCGACTCATGGAGCGCGGGCCATTGATGCCGCCAGTTCGCACCTTTGACCTCGAAGGAACCCACCGGCTTGTTCCCACTAAATACCGCCCCAAAGACACCTTCCGCGAAATAGTCGAGGGCTACGACGTGGAAGATTTTGACACTGTTGTTTCCGCTACTACCCTGCCGCGCCATAAAGGCGCTACAGGCGGATCCGGTATATCGCAACTCGAGTTGGTTTACGGAGTCCCGAACTCTGAGATCGTCCGCAACACGTTTGAGTTCGCTGGTGATGGTGGGCGCTTTCACGACAGAAGCCGCGGCGCCTGGTATGCCTGCAACATCGTGCAGTCGTCCATTGCAGAGGTCAGCTACCACCTTGTCAAAAGGTTGAAGACCGACCGCGAAATTCCTGCCATCAGACAGAAATTTCAGTATGACGACTGGCAGGCCGATTTTCATGCAGATTTCTTCCAGATCGATTCCACGAGGAAGTTTGCCGATTATCTCCGAACCGAACCGGTTCCTGAGTGCTATGCGGCAGGGCAGGCCCTGGCACGCAACATCCTGCTGAAAGGCGGCAACGGGATCGTCTACCCCAGTGTCCGATTCGGAGAAGGCGGTCTTTGTATCGCTTGCTTCCGGCCGGCGCTGGTTTATCGTCCCAGGCTAACGGATATCTACACACTCACGATCATGCTTGAATCCAGCGGCCACTATGAAGTCCGTCACGCGCGAAAATAGGGTGATCCAGCACATCGCAAATATGAAGAGCGCCACAGGCTTGACCAGATGGTGCTCTTCATCGCGCAAGGTAGCATCTGAAAGCCACAGCAAAAGGGTGTTGGCACTACTCCGGAAGGATGAGTGCTAGTTGGGCAGTGTTTGTCAGAATTTACAGCTGGTGTTATGATTTTTGAGGCATTGTGAATCGGAGCCTAGGGAGTTGCAGAGGATTATCAGGATGGAGGATCCCGAGTTGTCATTGTGATGGCTGTGCACGTGGATCTGAGTACGCAGTGCTGGATCATATCGTTGGATGCTACAGACAGATTTTTGAGGATGTGTTGAGCATCAGAGGATTGGTTCATCGGTGTGAGATTGTCTTGGTTGTGTGAGACGTGTTATTGCCATGCCATTGCTTGAGGCATTGTGGTTTATGGCACTAGATGGATTGAGAGCTGGGAAAACGTGCTGGCAATGTTGTTGCATGAGTACCCAGTTTCTGTGTTGGAAGTTGTGTCCTTGGGTGAGATTGTATTTTCAGAGAAGTAATCTCTGACAAGATTATGGGTCTCGGTTGGTTGCTGTGAGCGGCTGGTGCGGTTGGTCGAGTGATCGACCATGGTAAGATATGTATAGTCTGGGGACCCGTGTGCATTGGTTGTGGCACTATCGACTAGCTTGCTGTGGTAGCAGGCGACACTTGTCGATTCTGGAGAAGTGTGTCGTAGATTGTGAGAGGTTGTGTCCAAAGGCTCTATGGTTAGAGTAGAATCGAGATTAGCAGACGTCCTTTTGGATCATTTTTGAGACGAAGGGTTTAATGAGACAGGACGAAGGAGGATGTCCGTGTGCGGAGGTCTTTGAAGAGACATTGGCGTTGGATATGGTGATCCCCGGTCTGTGACCAACATGGGATGGTTTCCCTATAAGTCTGAGTCGAGTGAGGTAAAGACCAAAGACACCAGGTTCTTGTCATGTTGTTTCGCCGTGCTCCCCTGAGAGGGTGGAGTTGGCATGATGTTTTGGATCGGACGTGGTGTTGGTCTGTGGAAGAGTCAGTGGATGGCCTGTCATGATTTGGAGCATGCTTGTTGGGCTGGTTGAGGTTTCCCATTGACACGTATCTGGTGACCCGTGGATGGTGTTTCACAGACAGAAGATGCTGGTTGTTGGGGCTCGAGAGTGGCAAGAGCCGTGTGCCAGCAAGGCCATGGGTGGCCGATTACGAGATGTGCTTTTCCTGGATTGGATCTAGGGTTTGTGAGAAGTTATCTTCTGGGAAGAGTTGGTCCAGTGCTGTTTTAAGTGGTCGGCTTGCCAGGTGTGAGCCGGTGGAAGCTCAGTGTTGGTTGTCCTTGGTGTAGGGTGTGAGATCGGTCAGCGGGTTGTGAAGCTGACGTTTGGTTGGTTCGCCAAGCGTGGGCGTTGACCGGTGTTGGTTCTCGTGACGAGGAGCGCATGTCCTCGGTGAGCGAGATGGTGGTAGCAGTGCTATGGTTGGTTTTCATGTTGGCTGTGGTGACGCCAGACTTGTGCTTCTTTGTATGTGCCTGCTCTGATGATTGATGTATCTTGGATTGTGAGCAAGGCCTTGTCCGTGATCATTGTCTGGCCGCGTCCCTCAGGATCGTGATTTTTACGAATAGTGAGGTTTGGTTGGGGCTCTGACAACGTCGTCAGTTGGTTTATGGCGTTCTCCCCTTGTCACTCGGTGCTTGTCCTGAATTTCAAGGATGAAGTTCTTATAAGGGGGGAGGGCTGTAATGCCCCAGGTTTTTCGGATATTCTTCGGATTAGGATCCGTGGGTTTCGAAAAAGTGCACGGACTTTAAATCCAGTCTCGCAAGGGAAAAAGTGCACAGACTTTAAATCCAGTCTTGCAAGGGAAAAAGATGCATCGACTTTGAACAACAGAAAATCTGCACGGACTTGAAGAACAAAAAATCTGCACGGACTTGAGCAGAATTGCAAAGGGACTTGTGAGAACGTGCAAGGACTTGTATTAAAGAAAAAACCTGCAAGGGGTTTTATATCCACGGGGTTTATGTATGTGTGCAAGGACATTGAAGAGTAGAAGAAGCGTGCACGGGGTATCATGTGCACAGACAAGAAGTGCTCGGGGTTTCAAGTGCACAGACATGAAGTGCTCGGGGTTTCAAGTGCACGGACATGAGATGTCCACTGACTTCTATATGCTCAGACCTTTCAACAGTTTGTGTAGACTTCAGACATAAAAGCTGCACGGACTTAGTTTCAAGGAAATGTGCACGGACTTTGTTGCTGAAAAATTGCACGGACTTATTGAAAAATATGCACGGGCTAGAGTGTGCACGGACTTGTAGAAACGTGCATGGACTTGGTTTTCAAAACACCCAAAACATATGCACGGACTTTGCAGACTTGAAGCGTGCATGGACTTTGATAAGGAAATGTGCACGGACTTCGTTGCTGAAGAACTGCACGGACTTGGTGGAAAAAATGCATGGACTTCATATAAGGAAAATCTGCACGGACTTGGAATAAAAGATGCATGGACTCTTATAAGGAAAATCTGCACGGACTTAGAATAAAAAATGCATGGACTCTTATAAGGAAAATCTGCATGGACTTGAAAGTTTGCACGGACTTTATGTAACACTGATGCACAGTGTGCATAGGGTTTGTGAAGTGTAGTTAAAATATGCACGGGGTTGAACCTATGCAAGGACACAACGAATGCATGAGTATGCACAGACTTTGCAACAGAAAAGGAACTTGAAAATACAAGCAACTATGTAAAATCAATTGCAAAGACCAAGTACACAGTATGCACACTGATGAAAACATAATTGGATTTTAATGCAAATCAGCCTCAGATTAAGCACATAAAAAGCAAGTGTTATTAAATGACAGATTAATAAAAGAGTTGACAATTAGTGTATGATATCATCAAAACAGTAGAGGTTCAACAATCTGGTCATCACGCTTCCGTGAGCCAGTTACCCAGACCCAGTGCCAACATCCAACTCCTGCATTTTAGCTACCATCTCCTCACGAAGTAGTTGGCCAGTCCCAGCCCCAGTTCTGGCCTTCCGCCGTCATGCCTCTCAGGGCCATTCAACCATCACAACCTCAACTCCTCAGCCTAATGTAAACCACATTTTCGGCTAACAACATGAAGACAACCAACACCCCACGCGTCGGCCCATGACCGACGCGTCCCAGAACCGGCCCCCAGTCTTCACCTCGTGGGTCGTCACATCCCGACAAACCTATGCTAACCTCGTACAACACGAGCTTTTCTCTCCTAGAGACTAGCCCCCAACAGTTGGTCTCTTTCCAATACCCAGTCTCCAGCTCCCAGTATCCAAAGTCTAGTCACACCATCCCTCAAGCCCACTTCTCTACGTCAATGCCCCTTAAACTGGGTGAACCTGGCCTACTACACCCTGTACCAGTACATGGTAGGGAAGAATCATACAGACCAACAATAAGTGGTTGCCATTCCCTGCATTCAACACTGTTCCATGGAACAAGAAGTGGCACAACTCAGCAAGTAACAATATCAAAATCTAGAATTTGTCATTAGTGCTCTATTAAAGGGGGGCCCAAGACATGCCCTTGGGGTAACAAAAGATGTATAATCTGGATAACAAAGAAAGGGGGAGGGGAAATGATACAATCACAGCCCAGTCTTGCTCCCCTCCAGTCCCGCTAAGCGGGACTCCGTGGCAGCCAGCTCCGCCTTTAGAGTCGACGCAAGTTGCACACTCGCCTCGGCCCCCGTCTCGGCAGTCTACCACTCAACCCTAGCAAGCTCCGTCTCTCGCCGCTGCTCCTCCAGGGCCTTCTCCAAGGCCTCAGCTCTGCTCTCTGCGTCTCTCAGCCAAGTAGCGCGGTTCTGGGCAAGCGACACAGCTGCGTCAGCATGCCTCTCTTGCTCGGCGACCGCCAGTGCAAGCCGAGCCCATTGCCCCTCCAGCTCTCGGATGGCCGCTAGCCGCCGAGCCCTTTGCTCCTGCGCCTCCAGAAGCCGCAGGTACTCCACCCAGATGCCGGCTAACCTGGACATCCAAAGCTCGCGTGGGAACCCAAGGCCGTGATAGCCATGGGTGCACTCCCTCAATCGTTGTCGGAGCTCCTCTGGAGAAGGCAGGGGGTCACCTCCTGCATAACCTTGAGCACGTTGGAGCAAAGCCGCGCCCACGCTAGCATCCAGTAGCGGCTCCGGTGGCGAGGCAGATGATGGCCACTCGATCCCCAGCTCCAGGCAGGAGTGGCCTACTTCAGCCAGCACACCAGAAGGACCTGCGCAACACCACCAAACACAAAGAGGGTCAGCAACGCTTAGGACTTCCCTATGACAAGACAAGGTGAAAAACTTGAGAAATGTCCTGGCTCTCACCTGCTATGGCCCCCGCCATACCTGTAACACCCCCACTCAGGGTCGGTGAGGGTAGTCCATCCCCCACCTCAGTAGCGTCTCTTGCCGGAGTCGGAGAGGGCAGAGGCTCCTCTGACATCTGAGTGCCCCCAGTAATCGTCGGAGCAGTGGGAGGCTCCCCTAGATCCACCTCGATGGGAGTCGGCACATGCTCCTCCTCGGACTCCAGCCCTAGACGTAACACAAAATGTCAGCCCTGCCATAAACCCTGAGTCAAAGCCAATGAAGGGGAGCGAAGGAACTACATGTACCTTTCAGCGCTGCCTTCATCTCAGTATCTCCGGTGGAAGAAGCCTCAGAGGAGGAAGAGCTTGGGCTCGAGCTCTCGTCAGTCTCCATGGCCGTACTATCGCTGCCTGAAGAACCAGAGGAAGCCCCCAGTGAACCCTCATTCACGGGCAAATCGGAGGCACTTGCACACCCATAAGCTGAGTCAGGCTACTACCGAGTCCAGTCTTGCACAAAGATAACTCCCTAGCAAAAGGTGTTAGGGAAGAAGTTCACCAGTTGGGACATCCCCCTCCGAGACCCCCTCGATATCGATGAACTCCTCGTCGCACCCAGTGGATGCAGCGACACCAAGCTCATCCCTGGCCACCCGGGGCTTGTCCCGGGGAAGCTCTCCCTCCTCCAGGCGAGAAGAGGTCCCTACAACCAACCCCCAATGAAAACTTAGCATGAGTGGGTAAAGCAGAGTAATCTACCATGAAATAACTAAGTACTCAGCTACATACCTGAGGGTCCCATGCTGGACTACTCCACCAACCCCACTGTGCAAGCCGACACCACAGTCGGTAGAGGTGGGAGGGGCAGCTTCTCCAACAGCCCCGGTAGCCTGCCCAATGTGTCCCCTATGGTGGGTGGGGGCACAGAGGTCTCCTACCCAGCCTCCTCCCCGAACGATGAAAGGACAACTGACGAGCCGACGTCCACCAATTCTTAGATCATCTCCATGGTGGCCGCCGTATCCTCACCTGCCAAACAAGTGACTCAGACCAGGTCAACAACTTTGGCTTGCTAAGAGTGCGATTGCAACAGGAAGACTCCCTCCAAAGTAATCAGACACTTATCCAGACAACTGCTAGTCCCCGTGGGGGCTGGCTCTCCCACTTGTCCAGGCTCTCCGCCCAGTCCCTTGGCCGGGACCTCAGCCCTTGATATCTCTGCCTCCTCTGCACAAGTCAGATGGTCACATCAGCGGCCAAAAATGGGCAAAGTCACACCTTACAATCAACACCAGAAGCCCTTACGTGAATGGGCTCCTACTGCACCTTCCCATGACTCGAAGTCGGGGAAGGCCTTGATATTGGGCACCATCTGGTCCATCAGTCGGAGAAAACTCTCCGTGTCAATCTCATACTCAGCTCCCTCTACATAGGGAGTGTCCTCCTTCTGAGGGGGCAAGAAGGTCGCCTCCGCCCTAGCCTCCACGGGAGCTACAGGACACAAACTCAGCAAAGCAAGATTAGCCCGCTACCATGGCTAAATTGACTAGAAACAAAGAAAGCAAATGACACTTACTCAGAGCTGTCTCTGCCTCAGCTACCCCGTTAGCCTTCTGGAGCTCGTTCGGTGCTGCGCCGTAGTGTGTGTTGCTGGTCGCGTCGTCCGTCTAGCCGAGTCTCGTAGTCGTTCCGCGTCACTTTGACAACATTTTCTTGGGAGGATCCAAACTATCTGTTTCTACATATACGATGAAGAAATCCATAGAGTGCAAACATGAAAGATGTGCTAGAGACACGGTGGATAGAGGTTGTGCCCCAATGGCAAAGAGCCTCCATGATGAGGGGAAGTCTCACAGCACAGTCGCAAGCTTGCAGAAGATGGACATGCAAGGGGCCTAAGCCGTGGATGGATGGTTGAGCTAAAATGAAAAAAGAAAAGCTAACCAAATGCAAGATAAACTATTTGGAGAGGGGTAAATTAGTTGCCCAAAAGGCATGTGACTTGGAGTGACCCAATTAGGTCCAGCTAGACCCAACAAGGCCGAGCTCTACAAGTAACAGTCCTATTAATGGACCCACTTATTTCGAAGCTCAAATCACTCGGTCCGATACTTCCTAGGCGACCTCCAGGCCCGGAAGTCTAAGTAACGGTTATTTGGGAAGAGCCCAAACGACAGTCGAGCATAACTGTCCAAAGAGGAGGGCAAACACCCCCTGAACACTCCCTAACAGTAGTTCGGGAAAATCCCAAACAGCAGCCAAACATAATCGACTAAGGGAAGCCCAGGCTTCAAGAGGAGAGGAGGGCAAACGCCCCCTGAACGCTCCCTCTTTCCCTCCCTCAAAAGGAAATGAACCACTATAAAAACCAAAGGAAGCCCCCCAGAAAGATAAGCTAGTTTGAGCACTATTCGATACTCTTGTTGGTGGAGAGTAATCTCGTGCACACTCTTTACCTCCTCCTTCCTCTTCTCCGCACAAAACTCTACTATCTTCCAGACTTAGGCATCGGAGGGTTTTCCCCAGGGTTATAATCATGGGCTCCTCTGATCCGTTTCTTACCTTGCAGAGATCTATTCTGTTGTGACAATGTTCAGCATCAATCGGTGATTGAACGGCTTAGGCTTCAGTATGAGATCACGCATCTTCATTTAGCGCTGTATGTGGGAAATGAGCACGGAGCCAGTATGATGCAGAGATGTCTAGGAAGGAAGAACGCCAATGAAAAAGGGAAAGCACCAGCGGCCATGCATAGGGAACCTGCACCATCGCATTCCTTGACTACCCCCCTCTCCAACAACCTGGCCAATGTCCTAGCTCCACCGACCGCAGGGGGACAACCTGTTTCCGAGGACCTAAACGCCCTTCGATCCCTCAGTGGCAAATTGGATATCCTCGTTGATTTAATGAGGACCCAAATAGCCAGGGAGGAGCGGCCCCAGCATTCCCGGGCGAGTCCCCCCCACGTAGAAGCCTCCGGGCTAATAGCCAGAGGTCATCTTACCCTCCAAGGCGGGCCAGGCGGACCCTCACAACCCCCACCTGTGGAAGAAGAAGCCTCTTCCAATCCGTAGGGAAGAAAATCTGGGTCACCTCGCCAGCAAACGGAGATAGATGCCCCTGCCACAGAATAACAGGGAAGAAGTCGAGGGAATACCCCAAGCCCCCCGGCACCATCCCGACGCCAGCCAGACCTTTCCCTCTGACTGCGAGATTTCGAGCAGCGCTTCACCGAGCAGGAGTGCACCCTTCACGCCCTACAACAAATCTCTACAAAGGAGGATGAGGAGCAATCCCCATTCTCCGCCAACGTGATGTCCCGGACCCTTTTGGATCCTTATTTTTGGGTCTCAGATTTACTTTCTTGGAGCGTCTGGCTCTGTCATGTCTGGAATTTCGTTTCAGACATCTTCCGTGCTCGGATCGACGCGATCCGGGGTCGTTTCGGAGGCCCGGAGGCGTTCCTTGACTTTTCCCGCATATTTTTTCGATTTTTGACCCGATTTCTGGCAAATCCTTTGGCACGCCGTTGCGGGTGAACGTGGTCGTTCACCCAGGCGTGAGTGGTACCGTTGCGATTGGAGCGTTTTGAGGATCGCGAAAACGTGATTTTTCATTTTTTGGTATTTTTTTGAATTTTTAGATTTTCTATAAATATCCCGTTTCTTTTCATTTTTCTTATTCTTATTCTTTCTTCTTCTTCTTCCTCCCACCGTGAGCGCCCTCTCCTCTTCCCTTCAACCGACGACGACCGTGGCGAGCTCCCATAGACTGCAGACGACACGGGACGACGGCGCGGTAGCGGCGGGGACAGTGTGGCGATCGAGGCGGCGTAAAGATCGTGGGGTTTCGTGGAAGGAACGAGGATTTTCAAGCGTTCTTCGCGATTTCGACGTCGAACCGGCAGAGCATTCGCTCCATTGAGGTAGGGTGATGTCCCCTACCTCCCCGTGTTTCATTTCTGTGGTATCTAGCCCCTTGTGAGGCCGAGGGGAGTGTTTTTGAGTGGGTTAGGGTAAAACCATGATTTGGGGAGTGATTATCCGATCTAGTGATTCACCGTATTTTTGGCCGATCCGAGGTCGTAGATTCATGCCTAGGGCTATTTGGGAGCTTCCCCCTTGATTTTCCCCTCTCCCGTGGAGGTATGGGGGCGTGGCCGATATTTTTGGGCTTGGTTCGCCATTTCACCGCCGGGACGACATAACTGTCGTCCTAGTGGCCATTATGTTCATAACGCGCCTAGGTAGGGGCGTTATGCTCCGTGGGTTTGAGTCTGGTCTTTGTGGGTTTAACGGGCCCACGACTGACCGTTGTCTTTCACATAACGCCCCCGTGTTGGTGCGTTATGGTTTCTGACCGTTGGTTTTGACCGTTGGGGGTCCTGGTCACATAACGCGCCTAGGGAGGTCCGTTTTGTCATATGACACCCTAGGTAAGGTGCGTTATGCTTAACTCCCTTGCCTTCCACTTAACGCACCAGAGATGATCCGTTAAGGTCTATAACGCCCCTAGAGGACTGCGTTATAGTCTATTTTTACTCCGTGACATAACGTACCATGACTGGTCCGTTATGTACATAACGTCCCTTGAGGTGTGCGTTATGTTCCCTCTTGTGACTCGAGACTTAACGCACCTGAGTCAGTCTGTTAAGTACTATAACGCCTCTGGGCAGGCGCGTTATAGTCTAGTTTCTGCCGGGCCTTTGACGCACCAGAAGTGGTCCGTCATGTGGCCATGGCGCACCTGTGTTGGTCTGCCATAGTCTATAACGCACTAGAGTGGATCCGTTATGCCTGGACTTTTCCGCGCAGTGGGCAGTCCCGTTTCTTCTCCGACTGTGGTCACCATGCGACGGTGCTGGTACGTGGGACGGTCCATGTACTTCGTCGGGTTCAGACGTTATTTTCCGTGGCTTGAGAGTCTACTCCTTCAGTGATGGGGTCATCACCATCCGATCCCGCACTCGGGGCCCGTCTTCTCACCACGGGGACATCAAGCATGGTCTAATCTTGGCTTCGCCCCCGGTGCTGTCAAAGCCGATCCCAGGTGAAACACTATACCTTTACCACTCATCAACTCCTTCTACAGTGAGCTCAATCCTAGTCTGGGATGACACAGGAGTGTAGAGGATGGTGTACTACACCAGTAAGGTGCTCAACGAGGCCGAAAGAAGGTACCCCGCAACTGAGAAACTCATGCTAGCATTGGTGACCTCCGCCAAGCACCTCTGGCCTTACTTCCCTGGGCACTCCATCGTCATACTAACCAACGAGCCCCTAAAGAAGATCCACGCTCAGCCTGAGGCAGTGGGTCACCTCGTCAAGTGGACCATAATGCTCGGGGCGTACGATATCTTTTATCGTCCCCGTTCGGCCATCAAGGGATAGGCACTCACAGATTTCATTGCGGAGAGCACCGTTCCAAGTGGGGAGGTCCTTCCACTCATGCCCAGGCCCACCTGGGACCTTTTTGTTGATAGGTCCTCCAACTTGTCCGGCAGCAGCACCGGCGTCCTTCTCAGGTCTCCAGAAGGAGTAGAGTTGTAGTACGCCTTGATGTTCAACTTCTAGGCATCCAACAACGTCTCTGAGTATGAAACCCTAATCTCGAGGGCCAAGATGGCATGACGATTGGGGGCCGAACGAGTCAGGATCCACATTGACTCCCAACTGGTCGCTAGCCAAGTCAACGATGACTATGAAGCTCGAGAAGCACCGATGATCAAATAACTTCAACTGGTAAGAGGAATAGCCCCACTTTTTGAGAGTTTTTAGGTCATCCAAATAGCTCGGGAGGAGAACTCCTGGGCAGATGCCCTCTCTCGACTAGCCTCCTCCATTGGCCTAGAAGGTACCCGATCAGTCTTCCTCGAAGAGCTAGAATGACTGAGCATAGAAGCAGAGCTCATGACCGTCGACTAGCCATTACCGAGCGACTAGCGGACCCCATATATATCATGGCTTCGAGACTCTCAGCAGCCCCCCGACCCTTGAGAAGCTCAGAGACTGAATTATCAAGCTCGACGTCTCATCATCTTGGATGGATCCTTGTACCAGAGGTATTTTTTCTGTCCCCTCCTCAAATGACTCGATACTGATGAAGCTAGCCAAGCAATTCAAGAGGTCCACGAAGGTATCTGCGGTGCGCATCAAGGAGGAAGATTGCTCGCTAGGATCTTGCTGCGACAAAGCTACTAGTGGCCCACTCTCCAGTGCGACTGCTCAGCCTACGTTCAAAAGTGTGACCAATGCCAATGTTTCGACCACCTGGTCCATCAGCCTGTCTCAGAGCTCGTTACCCTTACTAAGCCATATCCCTTCGCCTGGTGGGGAATCAACATCCTGGGGCCATTTCCTAGGGCTCAGGCCCAGAAGAAATTCATCATCGTTGCCATCGACTATTTTACCAAGTGGATCGAAGCCAAAGCCACCGTCAGGATCACCGAGTCGGTCATATGGAGTTTTGTTTAGAAGTTGATCATTTTTCATTTTGGTATCCCTCGAGTGACTGTGAGCGATAATGGTCGATAATTTGATTCTCATTATTTTAAGAATAAATGCGTTGACCTACATATTCGTAATCACTTCACTTCGGTAGCCCATCCCCAGGCCAACGAGCTAGTCGAAAATGGCAACAAAACTATATTGAAAGGCATTAAGGCTAGGCTCAGCAAAGCCAAGGGTAGTTGGCTCGAGGAATTGCCAAGCACCTGTGGACTTGGTTGACCTTTAAAGGTTGGCTAAGGGCAAAAAGGCCATAGACCCGGTTGAGGTGAAAACTCAAAAAGGCACCTCAGGCAAAAATGGGCAACCCCTCGGTGTGAAAACCCGCAAGGGCGCACCAGAAAAAGCTAAAGAGGGCCAGTCTCAGTGAAAACTTGAAAGGGCGGTGAGGTTGGTAATGTGAAAAAAAATCCTCTCTCAGTCTACTTTATGGGTGGCCCCATCATATTGATCTCATGGCCATGCCTCCCATGTCATTCTATAACACTCAGCCCCACCGGGGCATCCTGACATGGTTACACTCTGTCCCACTAGGACCATCAACACCATCATCTGCAATGGACTTGACTCTTATGTCCCTTCAGACTGTCAAGTCTATCCATTTCTTTTCAAGAGTTGACTCCCACCCCCTTGGCATGTCAACTCCACTCATCCTTTGAATATCCCAGGGGTTTGGATCCCATACCTTTCCAGGCTATCTAATCTGACCCTCTTTTGTCCCACTGGGTTCGGCCTATGTATGCCCTCTCGGGCTGCCAACCTATCCTTTGCCTATCGACTTTCGAGTTTGACCCACATGTCTCACTAGGGCTGTCAAATCCACCTTTTTTTCCTTTGGGTCTGGCCTATGCACATCCCTCTCGGGCTACCAATCCATCCTTTGCCTATCAGCTTTCAAGTTTGACGCTTACGTCCCACTAGGGCTGTCAAACCTACCTTTGTTCCATCGAGATTGGCCCCAGTATGCCCTCACGGGCTGCCAACCTATTATGCCCTTCGGCTCATTTTACTTTCTGGGTCTGGCCTCAGTATGTCCTCGCGGGCTATCGACCCACCCTTTGCCTATCGACTCTCAGGTTTGACTTTTGCATCCCACTAGGGCTGTCAAATTCACCATCTTTGTCCCACTGGATTTAACCTATGCACGTCCCCTTAGGGCCGCCAACCCATCCATCCTTTGCCCATTGGCTTGCGGGCTTGTCTCTCACGTCCCACTAGGACTGTCAAATCCACCGTTTCCTTTCTGTTAGGTCTGGCCTCAATATGCCCTCGCGGGCTACCGACCCACCCTTTGCCTATCGGCTCTCAAGTTTGACTTTTGCATCCCACTAGGGCTGTCAAATCTACCATCTTTGTCCCCCTGGGTTTGGCCTATGCAAGGCCCTTTCGGGCTGCCAACCCATCTCGCCTTTCGGCTTCATCCTTTGCCCATTAGCTTGTGGGTTTGACTCTTACATCCCACTAGGACTGTCAAATCCACCATTTCCTTTCTGTTGGGTCTGGCCTCTACATGCCCCTTTCGGGCTGTCAACCCAGCTTGCCTCTTGGCTTCAAAATTCGCTCATCTGTCCCACCGGGATTGTCAAGTTCATTCTTTTGTGTCCATGGGCTTGGCCTATGTATACTTTCTCAGGCTGCTAGCCCTATTTGCCTACCGGCCTACGGATTTGATTCATATGTCCCACCCGGGCTGTCAAATCCCACCTTCCATCCTACCGGGCTTGGCCCACGCATGTCCCTTTCGGGTTGCCAACCCATCTAGCCTTTTGGGTTTCAGGTTTAACACGCATGTCCCTTTCGGATTGTTAAACCTACTCTTTCACCCTCCCAACCGAGCTTGGCATGTGTACGCCCTTCTCGGGTTCCCAGCCTGTTCAATTTATCAGGTTTTGGGTTTGACTAATCAATAAATCACCCCAACATTACGATTCCCAGTCCCACCGATGAATAAACCCGCGGCTCGGATCCTTCGGTCGAGGTCATGATCAAAAGACCCCTCTTTGCTCGGCTCGGACCCTCCGTCCGAGTCGATGAATCAATAATTTTACTTGAATCAACACGAGCCACCAACTCCCTTTTGGGATTTGCTTCATCCGGTCAGCTTGGGCCTCTTGCCTAGGCTGACACATTAACTCTGCTTCCTTGCTTTGGTATCCACCCTATACCACTGATTAAACCCCCTCTTCACTTGGGCTAGACATCCCGGTCCGGGTGCCTACACGGTGAAGCAGTCCCCTCAACCCTTCGCTGAAGGATTGAGCGCTTTCCTGCAAATTGGCACCGAACCAGTGGGCTCGGGAACGAGGATCACAAGATCGGAAGGGCTCTACACCCACGAGCCCCGCGCACTCGTCCCTCGCTCGCGTCGCCCGCAGGTGGGCGGCATTTGTGGATGATAAAATTTATTATGCGACACGTACGTCTCGGCACTCGAGAGAGCAAGTCAAAGACGAAAAGGCCGAATATACCCTATACACTCCCCGAATGGGACGAGCACGCACCTGACATCCCGCCATCCAACAAGAAAGTCCCACAGATAGAAAAGATGACCTCGGCTCCCCTATTGACGGTGCCAAAAGCTGAATTAGGGAGAAATCGAGAACTTAGGCACAGGCTCGGCATGTGCCAAAAATCACACAAAGCATGGGATCGAGGCTCGGAGATTGCGAATTAAACACCGAGGAGGTAGTGTATTGTAGCCGGAGCATTCCAGGAGCACAAGCGTACTTCTGAATGGCCGCAATGTCGAGATGAAGCCTAAATTGATGCTTTCAATCGGTGCGCCCTTGCTTGGACCTTCAATCGGTGCGCCCTCCCCATGTGATGTAAATCGGTGCACCCCCCGTGGAGTGCTAATTCGGTGCGCACAATATCACGCTGATTTAGCTTCCAAGCCATCCTATCACTGCTCCGGTCCCCTATTTTCCGCAAGCAACATGCCGAGGGATTGCTTAAAATGGCAAATCCCTTGCTTCAGACTGATGAGCAATCAACTATATCCAAAGGAGGGGAATTTTTGAGCTTTGCACCGGCCGTCCCATCCCCACCGGTTGCCGTCGGCCAATCCCTGGAGAGCATAAGGCCTACTCTATCAACACCCCTACTCACAGGTCACTCAATTGCCTTCGGGTGGGAGAGAAGGGAATGGACATACGGTCTTCAGAGGATTCTTCTTTCAATTTTCACTGATGGATATATATACAGTAAGAGAAGAACAAAAAGGTTAAGCAAAGCGAAAAAAAGAGAGGCAAGAAGAGGACGAAGGTGCAAGTAGAAGAAGAAAAGGGCATCCCAGTGTTCGTGAGCTCCACGGGTCTGGGTTGAAGGGAGAGGAGAAAAGGGCTCTATCAGAGAGGTAAAGAGAGGAGAGTCTTGTGTGAGGTGAGTCGGAGGGGAAGGAGCTTATGCTCTCTTCCCCTGCCCCCATCAATGTATCTCCTTCTTCCCCCTGCAATGTATTCCCTTTTCACTTTGGGATGAACTATCCTGTAATTAAACCTCCCCCTTTTCTGGTGGATGAATAAACAAAGGGTCTTTTGGTGAGCACGGTGTTCTTCATTTAGCCTCTGCTTTCCCTTTCTCATCCTCCACTCATCCAGGGTGCTACCCTAATGACACATGCACTAACATAGCGGACATAAAAAAACTAATAAAATACTATAAATATTAACCAATGGAGATCGTCTATAGTCGGGTCGGAGTCCTGACAGTGTCGCCTCATCTGCATCTGTTCGGATTTCCGAGTCAGCCCGATGTCCTCAGCAATCAGTAAGTCATTAGTCAAGATAGCTGAAATTTAGAGTTTACAGATTCAAATGTTTATAACTATATCTAAAAAATAAGTAACAGTAAGTATTATAAGTAAAATTGAAGTAAAAATGTGCAAGACAGAAATAACCCCAAGTGAACAAAATCACACCAAGTCAAAAGTTTATTCATACAAATGGAAACAATAGAGATGAATAGAGTGAAAACATTTAGTCACATGACCCTCAAGCAGTAACCTTTAAAATTACAGCCTGATGTACTTTAAGGCTCCAAGCCCAGGCCTCTGTGGGGTCAACAAAGCCGAAGCAGCTTTCTCTTCTTCGGCCCAGGTTCAGCCCACTCCAGATAATTCCCAATTAATTGTGTCAAGGCCTGATCTTCAGCCACTTGTGGGGTTGCAAGCAAAAGGGACTCGGATAAGAGGGCAGAGGCGGAGAAGGTTGAGCAGTGAAAGAAAATATGGAACATCGTGACCCAATCTAGCCCTTGGAAGGCATTCTCTTCTTGATACAAATTCACACAATTTTGTCCCCAAAAGATGCCTGACGAGTTATGGATCCAAGTCCTACAAATATAGCCCGGTAAACACCTTTTTCTTTCTTCCCGATTTGGGACTATTCTTGTTCATCTCTGCCCCAACCTCTGGACGTAGTAGTAGCTCGCACAAGGCAGCTCCACACGGGCACAATTTTACCACTCACCCAGAAAACCCTTTCGTACAGGTAGCCTTCTACTAGTCAGCTCATGACTAGTTCACTATAGGTCCACCAGCTTCCACAGTCTCACCTGGCACATAAGACCTACTCTAATACCATATTGTCACAATCAGATTCATCCTTTGTGAAGTATTGTCCCACTTTGAACCAAGTCTATATGAATTCTCCAAAAGCCATCCCACAAGATATGGATCCAACCCCTATGTATATAGGTATTTAAATTTTCTTGCTTTCTGATGTGGGACCAGTTTGAATCAATCCTAACCCAGCCCCTAGACATAGTGGTAGCTCCATGCTGTAGCAGCTCCACACCATTGCATTTTCATCCCTACATCTAGATAGCCCTTCCCTATGGGTAGCCTTCTCATACTGTTCGGCTAGCTACCAAGTCACAACAAGGAAAATAGAAAGATGAAAGAGAAAAGAAAATATAGAAAGGAAGACAAACTGACCCTGCCGCTAATGGAGAAGATTCAACTTTTAGAACACCATGGTAGCATTAAGACCACGAGGTTGTCACAGCTTCAGTTTTTTCTAAAGCTTGCGTTGAGAGATGAGGATGGAAAGGGAATAGATAATCAACGATGATGGCTTAAAAAGTTAGACAAGTAGACCGTTGACACCTACATTATATAATACCAATCGTTGGATCCTAAACATCGTCAAAATAGTACTTCTGCAATGAGGGCAGAAAGGGCAAAAATACCAAGCCCAGATGCAGACCACATGCTAAAAGCCAAAGCCTAAGCTTAAATAAAATCAAACTGGGCCAAGTGCTCACCAGGCTTCCCCAGACCATGTTAACGACACTAAAAAGATTTAAGGAGCAACCTCCCGCGGTGGTCCGCTTTGTCCCCTTCCCCTATTCATCATCAGTTCATCATATCGCAACCTCAATCTTCTACCTCCGCGTGACATTATTCACAACCTTGGCCAATATTGAGGATTATCCTCACCGAGCGTTGCCACCCAGTGGTAACGACTTCAAGCTTTAGCCATTGCACTTTCTTATTTCTGTCGGTCTAGCCCTTTGCCGACAACATGCCTCTTGTTGAGCAGAAGCAAGATGCAGTGGTGGTGAGGGGCGACCAGTCGATCAAGAGATCATCGAGCTGGAGGGTATGATTACTCCGAGTGTTCCTCAAGCTTCAGTAGGCCCTTCTGTCGCCCGAGATAAGGGCAAGCAAGTTGCTTGGGGTAATGCCTCCGAGCGTTGGGGGTCCAAGCGGAAAGATGTTGGGGAGTGACTGCTGCTAGCTTCGATGAAGGTGTTGACCACCGTGAAGACACGACTGAAGAAAATAAAGACTTCCCGCCTGACCGAGGATCTCGTAGCTGAGGGTGCCCGTCACCCGAGCCTTCCACTGACCGAGCCGGAGGTACCCACAATGATTGAGGGGACTTCCTCCGAGCTGGTGGGAGTGCAGGGGGAGGATGTCAGCTCCGATATCCCGCTTGGCGCTGATGGGGGGCGTGGCAATGAGGAGGGCACTGAGGCGTAGATTCGGGTCGAGCTGAGCATCGTCGTTCCTAGGTTGGGGATGACAGGACGGGATGCTCTGGCCCCGACACTCCCGAAAGATGCTCCTCCTCTTCACCAAGGGTAGTTCACCATCCAGGCCTCCCTGTACATTTGGTGCCAAGATCTGGCACCTCTGTCTGTTCAGGAAGAGTTCTGATGTTGTTCCCCTCCCATGCTCCTGGAAATGGTCATGGAGGGAGGTATCTTCATGGCTCAGTTAGGAGCTGAGATTACTGACTTCGTGGCGTGGCTGATGAACGAGGGGATGGCCCAGTCCCAAGTTCGTGCCGAGTCTGACCGCAAGATTGGTCGGTTGACATCCGAGCTTGGGGAGCTTCGACAGGAGGTGACTTCAATCTGAGCGTGGGAACGGGTGAGCTAGGATAAGATTCGATCGCAAGCCGAGCAATTGACCCAAGCTCGATATATGGTCGAGCTTAAGAGTAAGCTCTTGGAGGAAGAGCGTCGGGCACATGCGGAGCGCTTGGGTCAGTGGGCGGCCGATGGAGTGGAGCTCGAGGACCGGGTTCGAGATACCGAGCAAGCCAAGGAGGAGGCCGAGGTGGTGTAGGCCAAAGTTGAGGCAAGGCTGATCGAGGTCAGGGCGGGGTTGGCCGAGCCTGAGGGGACCGAGGTGGAGCAGGCCGAAGTCGAGGCAAGGCTGACCGAGGCCAAGGTGGGGTTGGCCGAGCCTAAGGGGAAGGTAGCAGAGCCTGGGCGGAGGCGATCGAGCTCTATCAGAGCTCGGAGGAGTACCAGGAAGCCCTAAAATAGGCCACCTTCGCCCCATTTCGTCGGGACTACTTTCACCCACACATTTTCTATGTAATAATATTCTATCCCAAATAGGTCATAAATAAACGACTTAGTTGGGACCAACTATCACTTCATCGGAATTAATTTGACCAACAAGTTCTCGACGTATTAATTTTTCATCCCAAATCTGTTGAAAAGTTACAACAGATTAGAGAGGAAAACAACTTTTGTCAAAACTAATTTCCCATTCTCCCTAGGCCGGCCTCTATTCTCCCCCTCCCTCTTCCCCTTTGTGTTGTGCGCAGCCAAACCCCACCACCCTTCCCAGCCCCTGCACCACCCCAGCTCTGCCCTAGTCTCCCTCCCAGCCTCCCCAATATCCTCTCCCACCTCTCAACCATCTCCCATAGCCACCCCACTCCCTCTTCAGCAGCCCATCGCCCAGCCCTCTATGTCCACATAGCCACCTCCAGCAATCTGTGTTCAGTTTAAGAGTCTACAGATCTCCAGTCGAGTGCAGCGCCAGCCATGATTTTTCTGCAAGGTTCCATGTTGTATGACATATATTGGTGGAATCGTCTTCCTGTCAGCTTCACAGCGAAGGTGGTCTCGCCGTCATCCGACCTCGGAGCTGCTCAGAGAAGTCACTTTCGCCATACTGTGCACTTCCTCTCCAGCAGATAGCTAGAAGCAGTTTGCAGAAGCTCCCACCACCAGCTCAGAGGAGCTCCCAGCGCCATTATCGAAGGAGGATGACCTGATCAAGTCTGCTTCCCGTCCCAGGAAGGGGGAGGTCGTTCACACACCTGAGCATCTCGTTCCGGTCATCTTCCCCGGTCTGCGCCGATTGTGATTGCTAGAACTAGGTCAGACACTCTCCCACGTATTCCCCTACAGCACTCTACTCCGACCTCGTCTGGGGGTCCCATTGGTCTCTGGACGAAGCGGACCCTCCCACGGTCGCGTTGATATCAGCTATGCTTTCATCGGAGCTCGGAGGTGTCCGGGGTGAGGTCATCTTCTGGCGCCTTCAGTTCTGGGACTGTCAAACCCACACCAGGCCACCCCGATTCTCAGAGCTGCCCCGGCTTCCCGTGGTCTCTGATCGACCCACCAATTTTCCTGAGATCTCCTGAGTCAGTCCATAGTAGTTTGGAACTAGTACCATCATCAACAGCCACCGAAGGAGCTCATGACAGCATCGACATCGACCCCCTATCCTGCCGACCCAGTTCAGACAGAACCGGCGCGGTTTGGGAAATTGAGCTTGTAGCGGCCCCTCCACAACTCTAGACGATCTCGGACAACTCTTCCCCACTGCTACCACATCCCCAGATGATTGGTTACCGGCCCCGCCACCTACAGTGCCCAGAGGTGTTCACAGTAGCTCAGCATCCAGCTCGTTGTCCCTGTGGACTTGAGTTCGTGATAGAGTTGAAGTTAACTTAATCCCCACCCCACCTGGCCGGCTTAAAGCCCCTCCCTGCATGGAGGTAGTGTTTGTATGTAATCTATCATTCCCCACCCCTTGTCCACCCCTCCTGCAAGAGGTGTAGTGATGTAAGTAGATATAAGAAATTATTTACAGGTCAAAGCTACATCGACGCAGCGTGCGGGGGAACCCACTCTTCCCCGCTCACCCACGTCTCTGACCGGGGCCGATTTCTTCAAACTGACTGGGTAAGCCCTCAACCCTTGCTTCTCTATGGTGCTTGTTTGTTCAATATTCATCGATTGCTCCACTGGATAGAGAGAGAGCGCCCGGTCCTAAAGCACCACCACTTTCGAGTGACCGCCGTGGGGGTAAGAGAGTGAGCCCCATGCCCCTAGACACACGGCCAGCCCTTTGATTCGGGCATTTGTACCCTCGGGAGGATAACCTTGACCTTGCTGGCCCTCCACCAGCAAGGGTCCCATCCCACACCCTCGACTCGGCATCACCGAGTCACCCCTGGGATAAGCGTGCGCACCGGGTGAGCGTCCGCCGACGGTAGTCCTTGCTCTTGCGAATTGTGCTTGCTTTGTTAGGTCCAAGGAACTTCGGTCTAGTTGCTGCCATTCCTACGTTGTGTCACATCAACTGGTATCGAAGTAAGTTTAGACTTATCTCTACTAAGTCTAAGTCCTAGGGCCATTGCATTGGAGTCATCCGTGCGTCGTGTCTCTCCTCGTTCTTGCATGTCCACCCATAGGGGAACTGCATACTGACCCGATCCATCATCCTCGGCTCCTCCCATGGATCCTAATTCCCAAGGTGACCAAGATGCCCATAGGGAGGAACCCCAAGGCCAAATGGGTTGGTTGGATGCTGCCATCACCACCATCCTTGATCAATTAGAGTCCATTTACAGCTGGCTTGCTCGGTTAGAAGGAAATGAGCCCCAACCTAGGAACAATGGCCCAAGCGCTCATCCTCCACGAGCTGAACTTGATAGGGAGGGCTCAGACTCCGACCATTACTATGACTATGAGAGGCCCCACCACCATCGGCATAATGAAAGACGCCCTTGGGATGACCCGGATGACCATCTCTTGAGATTGATCAAAGTCGAGGCACCAAGCTTTGGTAGAACCCATAACCTGAGTACCTACTTAGAAAGGGAGACCGCCATGGACCAATACTTTGAATGGTACCCTATATCAGAAGAAAGAAGAGTGAGGTTGGCCAAGATGTAACTCACCAAATTAGCCAAAACTTATTGGCTAAACATAGAGGGTTTAAGGGTGGTTAGGCGACAAGAGCCTATTGACACTTGGGTAGACATGAAGAACCAACTTAGGACCAAGTACCTACCACCATCCTACCACCAAACTCTCTTAGATGAATGGCAAAGCCTCACCCAAGAAGGTAGGACCGTGACCGAATACATTGAAAATTTTGACTACTACCTCTTCAAGTGTGGAGTCTGTGAGGAACAAGCTGTCACCCTATCCCGATTTAGGAATGGGCTCCAAACCCACATCAAGAGAGCTCTTTATGAGGGATGTCAACACACTCGAACAAGCCTACAAAATAGCTCTAGATGTTGAGAGATTCTCTAGGACCACTATGTTTGCTCCTCCACAACAAACCGATTCAAAAGGCATGGGACCCCGAACCAACCTGTCCCCTCCCATGAAGGCGCCTAGCCCAAGTGGGAGTGCCCCATTGCGGCCTTACAATACCCCTCCCACCATCACTCCAACAAAGGCCGCCCCTAGCCATCCCACTCCCCGATGGGAGGAGAGTTCCAAGGGTCCAAGTGTAGGAGGGACAAACCTAGGTAGTGGTAGAAAAAAATGCTATAGGTGCCAAGGGTTTGGGCACTTCACGAGACAGTGCCCATCAAGAGGATTGTCTAGCTTGCTGATCGAGGAGGAACATTCCCCTCCTCAAGGGGAACTTGAGAGTATGGTTGAGGTCCACGAGGCCTCACTCGATTGGGAAGAAGATTACGAGGCACAATACCATGAGTCGGGTCTAGACAACACCATGCAATCTACCTACTCTCACTTAAGTGTGATTAGATGCACTCTAACCAAACCCCAAGAGGAAGACTGGTGTCGAACCTCCATTTTTCACACCTTTATTAAGAAAGAGAGTCATGTGAGAAAAGTGATCCTAGATAACGGGAGTTGTGTCAATGTTGTGTCCCCTGACACTGTTAAACTCCTAGGGCTTACCATCACTCCCCACCCTATCCCATACCGGGTAGCATGGATTAACAACACCTCCATCCCGGTCAACACTCCCATCTCCTTCTCAACCTATCATGGCCAAGTATGGTGCGACATTATCCCCATGGAAGTAGGTAGCATCCCACTAGGGAGACCTTGGATTCATGACGTAGATGCCACTATTTTAGGTAAGCTGAACACATGCACCTTTGAGCAAGAGGGAAAGACTATCTGTCTCAACCCCTCCCCACCACGTCCTCTACCGAGGAGGGGCCCTCCCCTTCAAGGCCATCACCCTGATAGAGTATATGGATGCCCAGAAACTAGATCTCTACAGATAATGTGTCTGTATATGATCCAGAGGGGGGTGAATAGATCGATCACCCACAAAAACTTTACTATAGCAACTCAAATGCGGAATTATGACAAACTGCTATAGGACAAATGGAGTAAACACAGATATAACCAGACTAGCACAGATCTAGCAAATCAGCTCACACAAGACCCAAAACAATCATCTACCGAGCGATGAATGAAAGTAAAAGACAATGCACACCACAAATCAAATGCACAGTAGACAGATAATTTTTTAGGAGGTTCGATCTCAAACCCGAGATCTACGTCCACCCCACACTCTAAACCAGAGTATGGTTGCAACTGCTGATACACAGCTTCGGTGATCCACAGCTTCAGGGTCAAAACCCTACAGACCGCTGGGCGTTACAGCTTATACCGTCCAGAGAAATCCTTCTCTCCAATGGAGAGGATCACACGTCTAAGAGAGTGTTCTTATCACGTGCAAGTGTAACTAATAGCATCATACTGGGATATGCGCTATGTACTTAAGAAAAATTGGGATGAGAGTGAATTGCGTACAAACAACGATCAAATCATCAATGTAACAAGTCCCTCAAGCATGTGAAATATTACTTTAATACAAGACTATATAGTTTTGGCATGAAATTAACATTAGATTAAAATAAGTTTCTAAAATATGTAGGCCATCAAATCTATCATGATGTATGCATAATATAACCAATAACATGCATGTAAGGTCATAATTATGAATAGGACCTAATTACCTAGGCTTAACATATATTAATAAAGGCTAATATGCATTCTGTTTAGGGTTAACAAAAAGCAAAAATGGAAAGAAGAAGGCAGTCAGATGAGAACCGCTTCTTTGAGATTACGGTCTGCTTGGAACTACCTCTTGACAGTTGCGGTTCCTGAGGAACCACCTTCTGTCTATAACAGACAAAAGATATATATGGCGTGCAAAGCCTATCTTAGGGCAATAAAGGCATGAAGATCATAAGGAATAGAAGGATAACATGTAAGAGCATGTTTAGAACGAAGAAGATGGATGGGAAGGAATGAATCATGCTAACAATATTATTTTTAGTTAAAAGGTGCAGGGATAACATGCTATACTAAACATGTATGCGCAGTCTTAGAAAAATATGAAATACGCCATATATAGTATGAAATCACGTGAAATCAGAGGGTTTTTCTTCCTAACTTGATATTTAAGCCGTTTATGAGATAACTTACCTTAGATTTGTTGCTGGAAGAAGGTCCTCGTTCCTACGCGTCCTGCGTGGAACCTCCAACTTCCAGCGGCTCTGTCTCCCTGACTTCTTGATTTTCTATCACGAGATTTGGAGGGTAGTAAGAAGGCATAAAGAAGAACAATTAGATCTAAAGGATGAACTTGAAAATACCTCGGTTAGGGTTCCTAAACCTTTGGTCTTCCTCGGAGAAACTCACTCGTTCCTATGCGGTCTGCAGAGAACCAGTGACTTCCGAGACTTCTAACTTCTCAGGGGCTTGATCTTCTGGCATGGGATTTAGAGGGGAGTTAGTTAATACTAAAATGAACGAAGAGTTCTAAAGACTTAATCTCAGATGACGACGTCTTATCTTCAAACCACGCGAGCCAAAAGTAAGATTCGCATAGGTCAAATTTGGGCTCTATTTATAGAGTTCGTCTAGAGTTTGATGGATTAGAACGATTTGAGAGTCCTAATTGGGGTTACAATCAATCCCCAAGAGTCCTAGACATGATTACGTGTTAGAACACTTCGATCCTAGGCGATTGGGATGAGAAAAACCCAAGCTTTTCACGCCTCTTACAATTATGTTTTCGAAGCATAGACGCGGTCGCCCCTGTACCGCTTTCTAGATAATGCGGTCGCGCAATAGACTACGTTCTGGTGGTAAATTTAATATTTTTAGATTTTTTTATTTACCTTCTATTTATCCTCTTAATTATCCTATTTATCCAATTTAAATCTATAAATAACCCTAATTACGGCACTAGAAAGCGACTTCGCCCTAAAAGTCTTAAATTTGGGTTTATGGGCCTGGTTTAAGTGGGCTTACCCATTTGGTTAATATAGGGCCTTTAAATTAATTTTTACTTAACCCATAATGTAACACCTCTAGAAATTTACGTGTAAAGTGAATGGCAAGATGCTGCCACGTGTGAAGGTTTTATGGCGGGATTTCGTGGAAGACACACGCCCTTTATGCTGATGGTATAAAAGAAAGCTTTCTCCTTCTTGGAGAATGGGGATCACGAACTACTTCCAGACAAGCAGAAGCCAACCTGTGTGATCCAGAGAAGAAGAAGAGAGAAGTGCAAAGAAAGAAGAAAAAGAGGAGAAGAGAAGAGTTAGTCTGAAAGTGAATTGTAGAGAGATGTGAGAAATTGTAAGAGAGAAGGGTCACTCAGTCTTCTGGTTCAAAACCAAAGTTGAGATTGCTCAGTGTTGGGCTACATTTCCCATTTGCGATCTTTGTGTTTTTCTTGCGTTTGTTTCTTTATTTTTCTGAACCTGTTCTTCAAGTTGTTTATCAGCAGAGATTAAGTTGTAACTCATCAGAGTGTAGAGAAGTGTTCTCTGGTCGGGTTAAGCTATAACTCACCAGCGCACGCTATTAGTCAGCAGTCTTGGCAAGCTGTGTAGCCCAGCAGATTAAGTTGTGAATCAGCGGAGAAAGCCACATTCCAGTTGTAATATTGGGTGGACGTAGATCTCTAGATTGAGATCGAACCACCTTAAATGCTTGTGTCTACTGTGCAATTGAATTTGTTGCTTGCCTTTCTTTAATTCATTGTTCCTCACTCAGTAGATGTTTGATAAGAGTAGTGTAACATCCAGGTTAAAGAACCTGTTCGGTCTCAGTAGTTCTTGCTAAGTAGTTGGTGGTTGTCTAGCTGCTGCTTGTTTTTATTCCTCATTAGACTCTGCTATTGTCCAAATTTTTAATTGGGTGACAGATCCATTCAATCCCCCATTTCTGGATCTCCTACAGACATTCCATCTGTAGGATTTGGTCTCTAGGCGTCCATAAGGTCTTATCAAGTCCAACACACTTTGATCATCAGAGTAGGCACATGCAAGAAGTACTGTCTGATGTCACCTTAGCCAACACAAAAACCAACCATGGCATCACTGCCACGATGTCACTTATCGAGAAAATGCAATCCTCATCACAAGAACGAACACCCGGCTTCCACCAGCTCACACCTGGCAAGCCGAACACCCACAGCAACACTGTCAACCCTGCCAGAAGATAAACTTCAAGCAAATCCTAGATCCAATTTCGAAAAAAGTACACCTCATGATCGGCCACCCAAGGCCTCACTGGCGCACGGCTCACACTATTCTCGAGCCCCTACAACCAGCATCTTCTGTTTGTGAAAGACCATCCACTGGTCACTAGACACACGTCAACAAAAATCTTCACTGGCCCAGCCAGTGCAATCCAAATCGTGACAGGCCATCTGCTGACCATCCACATACCATTACTGGTGAGGACACACGAGCCATTGATCGACATTACAGGACACGTGGTGTGGCTCGAGCTATGCCGACATCACTTTGGCTTGGAAACGGTTTGGAGTCCCAGTTATGAGACGAAATCTTATCATTATTTTTATTCTGGATTCCTTTTTTTGGGCCATTTATAAGGCCATTTGGTTAATAGGTCATTAAGAGCCTAGGTTGAGGGCATTGGGTCATTTTAAGAGCATAAGGCCCAAGCCTTCCTTCTCTTGGTATTGGGCTTGGGGCATCCAAGGCCCATCTAGGACTAGGGGGTGCCATGGCCCAAAGCCCACCCCAACCCTAAGAGTAAATGCTAGAGAGATAATAAAATAAAAAAATAGTAGGAGAGAGATAGAGGTAGAGAGAGATGGTGATGGTGATGGGTGTGGAATTTAATTAAAAAAAGATTAACATGTGTGTGTGGGTGGGTGTGAGAGAGAAGGTGAGAGCGAGAGAGAGATGGAGAGAAGAGAGAGAAAGAGAGATCGAGAGAGTGAGAGAAGGTGTGAGGCAAGAGAGGGGGAGAGAGAGAGATGGAGAGCAAAGAGAGAGATCGTAGGGAGGAAGGGAGACTACATGGGACGTGTGCATGCGGAGGGGGTTAGTAGGGAGAGCGAGGCAATGGTAGATGGGGTGCGAAGGGGAGACGGCGTGGTGGGTGGCTAGCATGTGCAGAGGAAGAGAGCGCGGTCGCCAATGGGGAGAGGTGTGTGCGTTGTGGTGAGAGTGCCAAGAGAGAGGGAGTCGACACAGGTCGAGGGGAGAGAGCGAGAGGGAGGAGGGAGAGGAAGTGTAGGGGGTGTTAGAGAGAGGAAGAGAGAGGAAGGGGGCCGTGGCTGGTGGCTGCGGACGGTGGTCGCGGTGTGGAGACGAAAAAGAATGGTGCATGTGACGGTGAGAGTGAGAGAGAGAGAGCAAGGAGAGGTGTGGCCGATGGTGGAGGCTGGGTTAGAAAGAGAGAGGGAGGTGGAGAAAAAGAGAGGGACAATGGCGAGGGGGCAAGAGGGCAGTGCGATAGAGGGGGGAACATCATGCATGGCGAGTGTGTGCGTGTGTGTGTGTGTAAGGAGAGAGAGTGGTGGAGGGATTTTAACAGGGGGAGAAACCAAAGGGGAGAGAGGGAAAGAAGAAGGGAGGACAAGAGAGGGGTTGACAGGGAGAGAGACAAGAGTTCTATGAGAGAGGGAGAGATAGTGCGGGGGAGAGAGAGAAGAGAGAGGGAAGTGAGAGGGACAGGGCCCGTGCATGTGTGTGGGTTAGAGAGAGAAAGAGAGAAGGAACGGGGAGAGGGAGGAGGAGGGTGCCACGCGGTGTTTGTGTGCATGCAGTGAGGAGAGTTGAGAAGAGAGAAGGGGGAGGTGTGAAGGGGTGCGTGTGTGCATGGGAAGAGGGAAGTAGGGAGGCTACAATGGCGCAGGTGTATGTGGGAGAGAGCTAGGAGCAGGGAGTGGGGAGAGGGAGTGGAGCACGTGAAAGGAGTAGAAGGAGGAGAGAAGGGAGAGATTGGAGGGGGGAAAGATGCAGGTGGAAGTTGTGGAGAGAGAGAGGTCTGGCATGAGGTGTGCAGGAAGGAGAGAGAGAGCCTATGGGGGAAGTTGTATGTGTAGGGAGAAAGGGAGAGAGAGAAGCAGGGTGCCACGGGGGTGTGCAGGAAAGAGAGAGTGCCTAGGGGGAAGAGAAGAGAAACGGAGAGAGAGAGAGAGAGAGAGTGAAATGAAAGAGAGAGAGAGAGATTTGACAGGAGGTGTGTGTGTGCAGGGAGAAAGAAGAGGGATGGATAGAAAGAGAGAGAGGGAGGTGTGTTTTTGTAGGGGTGAGGGGATGGGCTAAGATGGGCCAAGAAAATTTATTTTCCATAAATCTTGATGCTCATGCTCATGCTCATGCTTTTGTAAATACTTGCCCATGCTTTTGTAAATGCTTGCCCATGTCTTGCACTATTCCGGAGTATGCCCTCTTTTCTCACCACTGTTCACAAGGTTAAAAAATACAAAAAATTATACTTAGGCCCCTCAATCGTATCCAGCTCCACTTGCAACTTCTCCACCCAGCCCCTCAAAAATTGAGCGCGCTCAGATGCACCTATAATAACCTCTCAGTGCTCTTCTATGATTGACCTTAGGGGATCCAAAGCCGTGTGGCATTCAGCTTTCTGCAATTTCATAGCAACCCATCGATCGCCCAGGACGTGCCCCAAATAGTCTCGGTGGTTCACAAATCTCAACAATAAGATCACCCGCTGAGTCCATATCTCCAGTGGGCACCCCCAGCGCCGGGAGACCAATTAAGAGATGTTCAGCTATCTCTCGCAATTGGGCATACGTCAAGTTTGGCCTGAATAGTACTGTTTGCCTCAGCATCTACAGGTTTTGCCAAACTAGCTCATCTGAAGATGCAAGCCCAAAAGATGTTGCTGGTGGGAGGTGAAATTCAACCTCACTATCAACCGTAGCCCATAAATCAGGATCAATGGCTGAAGAAGAAGAAGGTAGAGTCGGCAATGATACTATAGCCCTACTTCGACGACTGCCTCCTATACATTGGGCACAGTTCCCTGAGGCATGATTTCCTCTGGTGTAGTCTTGGGAGACCCCGAAACCACCTCAGTCTCAAGTGCTGCACATGGTGCCCCGGTATCCACAGGAGCTCAAGATGACACCTGTATTGTTGTAGTAGTGAAGGCTGAAATGTAGGCAGGGTCAGCTTTAGACCTCAATTCAATCCTTGGGGTTTCTCAAGCATCCAATTCTATCAGCATCATCTTGACCCCTGGAATGATTCTTACAGCCACAGGCTACTATACAGGCACGATACCTTCAGAGATCGTACTCACGATAGATGGAGAGCTCGGTACTTCAGCCGGAGGAGCACTGCTAATTTTTGGAGCCAATACCTCAATAGGAGTGGCTGACACCTGAAAGTCCAAGACAAGTCAGGGAAGATCAGATAATTTTACCCGCCAAATAAAAAGAAGAAGAAGAATAAAGAAGTCAGGTAGTGGGGTTCACCTCGATAGCCGCTAAATCCTGAGCTGTTGACTGTGCGACGAGCTCGACAGGGTGCTCCTCGGCACTAGCATTCCCGGTCACCTTTGAAGGAGCTTCTTCGGTGCTGGGAACCCAGATAATAAGCCTTGGCGGGCTAAACATGGGTAACCCAGTTTTGAAACTATGGGAAGACGGAGAGCCTCCCTCAGTAATCTCGACGTCGCCCTCATCATCAGAATAGTCGTAGTCTACTAGCTCTTCAGAGGGAGAGGATTCATGTGTATATTGTTCATATCACCCAAGATAATGTCATTCAAGTTGGGGGGTAAGGGTAATCAATGTGAAAATCTCATGCAACCTGATGCTTCATTTTGACAAAAAAATAAACAACTAAGTTTTCTTGATTCATGCTTTCATGAAAGAGACTACGGAATGAAAAAGATATGGAGAAGGATGATGGAATATTTTTAATATCTAGCCATGGAACTGACTTAGAAGCTCCTTAAAGTCTATTAGCACTTTTAAAAAAAGAAAAATTACACTACACACTAATGAAACAAGCAGGACAAGTTTTTTGTTATTTTGGAGTGGTGTCTGATACTCTATATTTCTTGGAGATGAGATCTTTTTAATAAAGCTATCTGCCAAAGTTGTCCATCAAATAAGTGCAAAAATACATTGAAAAAAAAAACACCATGAAAAATACCGTTGATCCTAGTAACTGGGCCTATGTTAAAAACGTAGGTACAAACTCTTATATGCGTGTGTATACATGTTTTTAACCTACGCTTCTATTGGACAATTCCTACGCTTTGGAAGTGTAGGTATAGGTCGATCTATACCTACGTTTTAACCTATAGTCACAGGAGCAAACGCCACGTGGCAAGCAAACGTAGGTAAAAGATTTACCTATGTTTTTTGGACGCATAGCTATGTTTTAAAAACGTAGGTAAAGGCCACCTTTGAAAGCGTGGCGCTCAAGTGATCCTTGAGCAACAAGCCTCTTGCACATTCACGCCTATGAGAGACTTCATTGTATTCATTCTGATCCCTGAAGTCTCTCACTCTTGGAAGTATTCAGGAGGAGGAAGAATATGCACTTCAATGACATTCTTCATTCTCTCCTCTTCCTGTCTTTCTCATTATTCTCATTTATTTCTGCTCTAATATGTAACTGTCTCCGTGACAAGGGTAAGATCATTTGTTGCTCTTGGAGATAGCACTACGTGTGTTAGGTCACTTCGCCGAAACTCAAATCAATTGGGTGACTAGCTCCTAAAAAGCTAGCTAGTGAAAAATCACTAGAAAAACTAAGTCACTTTGTGTGACTAGGTGATTTGTTGAAACCTGATGAACAATCAACTCAGTCGCTTGTTCCTAGAAAACAATAGGGAAAGGTTTGCTAAGAGCTGTTAAGATCAGCTGGGATTTGGGCCCTGTAAAACCAACAGGTATAATAGGATATACACATGTGGAAGTGCTAAGGAGATTTAGGACAAACTAGAAGTCTCGCATGAAGGAACGTCCCAAGTCAAGGAGACTAAAATAAACCTCTTGGTCATTAAATATGAAATGTTCTAGATGGAAAATGGTGAAACCATCAAGGAGTTGGAAATAAAGTTCACTATGATTGTGAACAACCTCAAGGCCCTTGGGAAGAGATACACAGAAAATAAGCTGGTCTGGAAGATCCTAAGGTCACTACTACCAGAATGGACTCCCAAGGTCTCCACCATAGAAGAAGCCCAAGATCTGAACTGATACTCATCGGCTCAGCTATTCATAAATCTAGCTACACATGAACTGAAGCTACATAGCCATAGAGAGGACTCCAAGAAAATGACTCTTCGTCTCAAAGTCAAGGTAGAAAGCTCAAACGAGGAATCTGGATCTACATCTAGTGATGGGAAAGAAGAGAGGTTTCATGTTAAAGAGAAGTGGTCTCAAGAAGCTGAAGTGCTACAATTGTGGTAAGATCAAGCATGTTAAAGTTGACTGGTAGGTGGACGTTAGAGGGGACCACAAGGACAATAGTGTAGTCAAGAAGTTGACCAAGTCCCTTAGCATCATACGAAGGATCGAAGACAAAGGCAAAGGTGATGGTGACAAGATGGAGTAATGGGGATGCTACTAAAAACTCAAAGAGTTCTAGCATCGAGGAGGAAGAGCCACGAAAAGAAATCGGCTTCATGGTAGATCATGATGACCTTGAGGTAAACTCTGACTATCTCCCTCATTACATGATTTCAGTAGTGATGATAATTAGAAGCTACCCTATTACAAACTGCTGGCAGCCTTCCACGAGTTATATGATAACTTTAAGTCTAAGAGCAAGTTACTGAAGTCCTTGCAGGAGGGTTATAAAAGATTAGTTTTTGAAAAAGAGGTTTTAGAAAAATAGGTTTCAAAATCGAGTTTCGAAAATGATCCCCATATAAAGTGGAGGGATGGCATGGCCTTGAAGGAGGGGCCACATAAGAAGGCCGTGGAGGGGGGGAGCGAGCTGACCCGAATAAGGACCCGGTCGGGCCGGGTTGCAAGGAAAAGATGGGCCTTGGGGCCGTGATGGAGGAGGAATAGAAGGGGTCGGGTATTGGGACACCCGAGTGAGAGTGTGAATAGAAGAGGGAGGTGGGTGATGGGCCACCCGAATAGGAGAGGAGGGAGGTGGGTGATGGGTCACCCAAATGGGAGTAGAAAGAGGATTAGAAGAATGAGGTATACCCTCAACAATGGCCTTAAGGGATTCGATTTGTTGAGAGGTGAGATGATCTAATGCATGAAGGATTTGGGTAACCTTCTCATCATGGGGAGGAGACGGTCCCGTGGGAGTAGTGGCTCGTGATTGCGACGAGGGACCACAATATTAGAAATTGCCCATAGGTCGGGCAAGACCATGAGAGTAAGGATGGGGTCCCTTAGAAAAATTGGGGTGAGAATTATAATGAACATGTGAAAATTGAGGATTATAAGATGTGGTTGGCTATTCATCCTCATGATTATAATTGGAACTAAACATGTTGGTTTGATTACCAAAACGAAACATCATGCAAATAAAATAATATTCAATCAAGACAATTTGCAAAGATCAAACAAGTGGATGTTTACATGTGATTTTATTTCTTCCTTGATGTGAATTAGAGATTTTAGCAAAGTTTGGTAATCCACTCAAGGTAAAGAACCTAGTTTCAATATGAGGTTTGCTTCAATACCAACTAGGTTGATTCTCACCACATTTTGGCCAACTAAACCCGGAGAAATTTCAATATACAACCTGTCCGGCATCCGTGAGGGAATCCACGGGTGTGGGGACTTATAGAGGCCTTAGTTCAGGAATTCCCAGTAGAGAGAGGAGGGTCCTTCCTTCACCAAGAGGGGGTAGGGCTCCTAGAAGTGTAGAGAGAGGAGGTCTACCAAGCCCAAGATGCCCTGTATGCAAATGCTAATGCAAAAGAGAAGAAATAGAACAGAATGAATGCTAATGCAAAAGGTAATAGAATGAATGCTAATGCACAAGGTAAAAGAGAACAACAGAATGAAGGCAAAAGAGAACAATAGAATGAATGCTAATGCCTGCAACATTTCTGTGAAATCTCAGAAGTGCAACAGATAGACAATGCAAGAGGGTACGCCGAGAAATCATAGGGAATGTGCATCTTGCTCGGTGGGCGCCCATTTTAAGAATAGGCGTCCACAAAACTAGACACAATTTTTTTTCTTTTAGAAAGATCGGCCAGAAAATAAAGAAATGCAAACAGCCAATGCGAGAGAAAAAAAGCACTCACAAACTCACGATGTAGTAATCTGCATTGCAAGCTCACGAGGAAAAGGGAATGGGCATCTGTCACTATAGGCGCCCATTTAAGAATGGGTGTCCACTGAAGTGGATGCATTTTTTTAGGGGAGAACAGAAGTGGAATTCTAACAAATTCTTATCAAATTAACAATCACGTCGGGGTTGTGCAGCCAGTGCACAATAGATGAGGAGAGTGCTACATGGAGCACGAATGGAGATGCACCGTGGGTGCAAAGGGAGATGGCACACGTGGGTGCCCAATGGAAAGGGTAATCAAAGAGAAAAACACAAGGGGTCCCACCATGATCACCAATTTGTAGATCTACTTAAAAATTCCAACTAAGAAAGCTCGTATTTATAAGCCTTTCAGTAGTCGTTGCGATCATAACTTGAATGGGAACAGGACTCTCTGTAGTTCACTTCCGGGAAGGATTCGGAGTCCTAGTCAATTGACGATGTGCCAGCTGGCATTATTTGCCTAATTCGCGCCTCTCTTAGGGGTGTTTATTATTTAACGCCTTTCGAAAGGGCGTCTTTTATTGTCATGGTATCCGTTTCAGAGTCAAACACTATGCTTTAATAACGACGTTCTAAATGTCGTCATTTATATAATTAACGCCTATTTGAGTGGGCGTCATTTCTTGTGAATAGCGACCTTCTTGATGTCCTCATTTTATTTGAAATTCATGATTCTCATTCCTTTTGGGATTATTTGGTGAAATTGTGCATTCTTGATTATTATTATGAAATTGGATAAGCTGATAATTATTTGAGCGCAGGAAAGTCAGGTATGCATATCCCGTAGTGGTGCTGGTTTGGTAAAGTCATTCCTCCTATATTCTCCTTGTATGCATTGGTACTATATCTTACTTACGCTAATATATCATATCAAGGACCTTGTGGTTCTGATAAACCTGGAATATGAGTTCTTCTTCATCAAAAACAATGATAGTTCAAGGGGAATCTTGAGCACACGGATAGGCCGTTGGGTCATCCAAAGGTTTGGGACGATGGTTCCTACTTCCTGAGTTGATGCGTGGACGGACGAGCATGGTGTCAGCTTAGAAGTCTGGATTCTTGACCAAATTTGGATGGTTTAGTAATATTATCCTTCATTATATTCTATTTTAGTTTATTTTTATCTTTTCTTTTAGCCCAGCATGCATCATGTAGGTCTTTGAGCTCCGATGATGAAAATCTTCATATTATGTCGATAATGAAGTCCGTTTGGTTTTCTAAAGTTGATGAGATATTCCATTCCAAACCAAGTATTATGTTCTCCTTGAAGCCACTAAGGCTGGTTCCTCGATAGCATTTGTTCACCGGATTCCTATCTCATTTCCTTTTATTTTTCTTGCATACTCACCTTAGTTGCAGCATATCCACGTTGGCTGGTAATCGCTCTCCAATGGTGTCTTTCCTGTCGTGCCCTCGCGCATATTTTCAATTGATAGTTTAGTTCTTTCATCTAGCGTAAAATGCTCTCGTTTAATCATCTGAGGCAGTTTCATTCAGAGCCATGAAAGGTTTCCATTGCTTAGTGTCAGAGGCGTGTCACATCACACCTTGGCATCAGCTTTTCAGTCCGTTCTTCTTCATTCCGCTTGTCGCACTTTCACTTCATTTCATCTCACTCCCCTGCAAAGCAGACGCCAAGGCGGGGTAGCTGTAGACATGCCAAATTTGATGCTATGATGCCTAAATCTCATGTTACTCTGCGATAGTCAGATTGGACTTCAATATTTACTTAATATGGAGATTTTTACATTTTGGTAATTAACGCCTTAATCAAGGGCGCCATTTTATGGAATAACGGCTTTTGTAGGGTCGTCATTTAAGTGAAGCACGCCCTTTAGTAGAGGCATCATTTCCTGATATTCCTGATTTTATGAAATTCAGTTAGATAATGCCTTGAATTAACGCCTTTCATGGAGGCGTTGTTTCATAATAACGCTTGTCTGAGGGTCGTTATTTTCTCTATTTAAAAATGAAAAGTTTCTGAAAAATCAAGAAGTGACGGCTTTATGGATGGCGTCATAATGGAGATACTTTAATTAAGGGGGAGGAGGGTTGAGGGACACGTAAAATGGAGCATCAGATCTAGTTGATTGTCAATAATACTCAAACCAAGATCAAGAAAAATTCATTTCCATGGAATGAAAACAGAAGGAAGCGTTTCCAGCTTCAGTTGCAATTGTAGGATAAAAGAAGGCCAAAGCGTAGAAATGACTCAACCAACTGTACTAAATTGATTTATGCCTTCTTCATCACCAGTGTACTTTTTGATCCCTTCAACATAAGATCATGTGTTCGTATTGGTCATAACAAGACATGCTGAAATAAAAAGAATATGATACTTGAAAAAATATATAATAACCACTAGGACTTCAGACATATCTATGAGAAAATGTCATTCCATACTTTCTGGGCTATTATAAGAACCCATTCAACGCTATTTCCTAGGCTTTTGTGAGAAAATGTCACTCGCAGATTACCACATACCACAGACAAGCACCTCATGTAGGACTTGGATTAACTGTGAGCCCAAAATTTCTGGGCGGTTCCATCAGATGTCCCACTTCATTTACCAAAGGGAACAGGGATAACAGAAGCTAAAAAAGAAAGGTAAACAACAGAAGCTAAACAAAGTACCTCTGCAATACCTGCCATTAGTCAACCTATAACAAAATTCTTTGGGCAAAGGCAACAAAAGGGGAGAAAAAAAATAAAAGGAGAGCATGGAAAAATAAGGGGGGAGTAAAACATAGAAAAACAAATATAAGATGATAAGATATATCTGAAGTGAAGTGGTTGCAAATTTCTGATCATATAAGACACCATGAACACATACTCGTACAGCAATGTTTTTTGAAAAAAATAATCCTTGGAGAAAATTATCAGCAACAACTGCTATATGCAAAGAACCGAGTCAATGACGTGTACTGAACGAGGTCCGAGAACTCGCCACTGCCACATACTCGTTAGCCATGTCCTTGGGTCACTGAGATGTCACGATAGGTTCTCTTTTCACAAGGATGAGCAGTGAATTACAGCCACCATTTCTTTTAGTTAATCAACACTCGTATGATAAAAGAGAAGAAGAGACTAGAGGCATGAAACCGCAGCATGATCGCCTGGATAATAACAAACGAAGAACGGCTACAAGCAGAAAGAGAGGACTAGAGGATACAAGTGACGAATGTAGATAAACAAAATGGAGAGTTGATGAAAGGAACAGGATGTCATATGCACGAACATGGAACTGGTAAAACCAACAAGCTGGCATTTCTCGGAAAAAATGGTTTGGAGGGCGAGGTGCCGCGGGATAGGGAGAGCCCAAATAGGAAGAGCGGGTGAACAAGCAAGAAATCCCAAAATGTGATGCCCTAGGAACCCTCCGCGCACCCAAAACCCCCCGCACGACGAGCGAACATTAACGAAACAAAAACCCTAATGTTTACAGGCGAAGACGGTTCGATGAACACGGAAAGCGTAGAGGGTATACAGATAGAGAAGCCCACCCCAGAACTCCATGGCAGATCAAGCCGACGACGCCGAGATGGAGCACCGGCCGCACTGACCGAAGCCTAGGGTTTCGTAGGATCAACAAGCACCGGGGCAATGCCGTGCACGAAGAAGCAGAAGGTTTGAGATTTTATAGGGGTTAACCCTTTTTTCCGTTCGAAAGGAGTAACGGAAGACCCCAGTACATTCCTCGATGACAAAAATAATAATGAAAGCTTATCCAAGCATCTGTTACACATCTTTAAGGAATAGGGATCTCCAAGGGATAAGGGAGAGAAAGAATCCTTGTGCTTTAAAGAACCTATAATGAGGACGTAACCCCCCCTGAATCTCCTCAACTCTCTAGACTCCTTGGATTCTTATGTTAAACGGATTGCTATATAAACCGCGGAAAACCCTCCAAAGAGGTAACCAAAAATCCTGAGTGAGAACCACCACATTTCTTGGTGGAGAACGATCTCGCGCCCCTTTTCCCTCCTACCACCTCCCCCTACACCTACGCTCTATCATATTCGCTAACTTAAGCATTGGAGGATTTTCCCTAGGGATTAATCCTTGGGCACCCCTGATCCATTTCCTGCCTTGCAGTTCGTACAAACGTGGTGATCGTGATCAAAGATTCCTCCAAAATCTCACGGCTTAGGATCAACGCAAGATCATGCCTCTTCACATACATATCACTTTAATGCATGCTTGCCTGATCGAGCCCTCGATATATCAAATGGCATTGATGGAAGGCTGGGTTATGCCCAATTGAAAGCCTTCTCTATGTGTGATGGTGGTCCTCAGAGCTAAGTTCTCCGCCCTGTACTGGGAGCCGACCTAATAAATAAATACTACCATATTGTGTGGTTGCATGCAATTACATCATTCATATATTCTATGGCCCCTATGGTATCTCTATTTTGGCAATTAATCAAGGGTTTCCCTTCTCCCGGAATGATGTAATTAACATCGTAACCTTTACGGTATGGTGAGTTCTAAGTCCCAACACGATCACTCACTTTTGTATGGTTAGTCAAACGGTGCGCATAATAAATTCATCACCGAGTGACTGGCACACCTACATAAATAAACCAATAAATTCTCCACCAGTCGCCGAATGTACAACACCTACTGAAGACTCACCTGAGCGGTCCTTAGGAACCACTTGGGATCTATATGTCAATGGGTCATCCTACATTGCTAGTAGCGGAGCAGGATTAGTCTTACTTTCACCAGAAGGATTAGAGCTTCAGTACACTCTGCATTTCAACTTCGCGACCATGAACAATGTGGCTGAGTATGAGGCACTCCTCTCAGGGATGCACATGGCAAAACACTTTAAGGCGTCTAGCGTGCGAGCGTATAGTGATTCCATGCTCATCGCCAACCAAGTTAGGGGCAAAGTGTGTGATCCCTCCATGATTAAGTACTTGGAAAAAGCCAAGGCTGTGATCGAAGAATTCTCCCATTTTGAGGTGGTCCACATCCCCAGGGAGGAGAACGTCTGAGCAGACATCCTGTCTCGCTTGGCATCCGCCACCATGGTTTCTAACTTGAGATCAATCCTGGTGGAAGAACTGTTAGCAACGAGCATTGAAGAGCCAATGTCCCTGGTAAATGCCATCGACTATGAGCCTTCTTGGATGGATCACCTATTGGATTTTCTCTTGCGGCAACAACTCCCAAGTGACCGCGCCGAAGTTTGTTGCACGCGAGCACGAGCAACCCACTTCACAGTGGTGAATGGTCAATTGTATCACCGATCCCTCTTAGCCCCGTTGTTAAAGTGCTTGATCCCCACGGAAGCCAGCCAGGCCATCCAAGAAGTCCATGAAGGACTTTGCGGAAGCCACGTAGGAGGTGAGCACTCGCACGGGCGCTGATATGGTAAGGGTACTGGTGGGCCCACTTTGCAACAAAAATGCCTCGAATATGTCTAGAGATGCCCTCAATGCCAGAAGTTCTCCCATCTACACCACCAGCCTGCCACTCACCTACATACTTTGATTGAGCCTCGCCCTGCTCGATGGGGGGGGGGACATATTAAGCCCCTTCCCTGAAGTGCAAGGGAGGAAGAAGTTCCTCATGGTCGCTATTGACTATTTAACCGAATGGGTCGAGGTTGAACCATTAGGAAAGATTATGAGTGAAGCAACATGGAAGTTTGTACTATGAAATATCATCTGTCGATTTGGGATCCTGAGAATTCTCACAACCGACAATGGCAGACAGTTTACGAGCACTGCCTTCTAGGAGAAGTGCTCGGAGCTGGGGATCTGGAATCATTATACGTTGATAGGACATCCCCAGGCTAATGGATTGTTGAAAAATGCCAACAGAACGCTCCTCCACGGAATCAAAACCCGGCTAGACCAAGTTGGCGACTCATGGATAGACTCAATTCTGAGCGTTCTGTGGGCTCAACGAACCACCGCTAGAGCCGCCACAGGGGAGACACCTTTCCATCTCACTTACGGCATAGAGGCAGTAGTTCTGGTGGAGATATCTAACCCCTTGCTAAGGGTAGGACACTTCGACGAGGCCAGAAACAACCAGGCAATACAAGAAAACTTGGACCTGCTTGAAGAAGGTAAAGCACGCGCTCAAGTCAGGATCACGGCGTATCAACAAAAGCTGGCCCAATACTATAATGCCAGAGTCAAGGAATGACACTTCTTCTATGGAGATTTGGTACTACAGTGAGCAAGCGTAGCAGACTCGAAGGGGGAGGCTAGAAAGCTTGCACCAAATTTGGAAGGCCCATATAGGGTAACCGAACCACTCGGCAAAGGGCATATCGACTAGCGACGCTGGGGGGGGCAAGAGGTACCTAGAACATGGAACTCTGTGAATCTCAGAAAATTTTTCCAGTAAAGTGTCACCAGCCATACTCAAGTAAAGGTAACCTAAGAGTTCCCTAGAGGCTAGCACTGCTCCCCTTGAAACTGAAAAGGTAACCTAAGAGTTCCCTAGAGGCGAGTATTACTTCCCTTGAAAATAATAAGGTAACCTAAGGGTTCCCTAGAGGCGAGCACTACTCCCCTTAAATGATAACGTAACCTAAGGGTTCCCTAGAGGCGAGCATTTCTCCCCTTGAAAATGATAAGGTAACACAAGGGTTCCCTAGAGGTAAGCATTACTCCCCTTGAAAAAGATTAAGTAAAGGTAACCCAAGGGTTCCCTAGAGGCGAGCATTTATCCCTTTGAAAATGATTAACTACAGGTAACCTAAGGGTTCCTTAGAGGCGAGCAATACTCCCCTTGAAAATAAAAAGGGAACCTAAGAGCTCCATAGGGGAAGGTAGCAGTTGAAAAACTTTTGGGAAGACATAACTTCAAGCGTGGATCAAGAAACCAAACGTGCACATACAAGTCAAAAACTCCGCACAGATCTCCCATCAAAAGGTACGCAGTGACATGAACTCAAACTAGAGAATTATATTCATTCAATCAAAATACAAGATGCAAAGGACTGGTGGAGTCACCCTCACGTGACCCATGCACAATATATGGAAAAAGAAATGTGTCTGACCATAACAACGTGCAACCCCAGCACCTCGTCCTTCCAGCGTTATCATCATCAGGATATCTGCCAGCAAACGTAATATCTCCATCAGTAGACACCTCAGATACCTATTGTTCTACGGGAAGCAGACCAACTAGGGATGTCGTTGGCAAGAAAATCTGTAGCAGGAAAGGAGGGTGGAGGCCCCGTTCATGCTTGACCGATGGGAGGCACTGGAACAACAAGACCAGTGTCAGCCAGTCGACTGGCCATGCTTAAAAACTGACCTGAGGGGGCTGGTCTCCCCGCAGGCCATCGTCGATGGTTTACAAAAGAATGCTGAGACCCCCGACACTCGGTTAGCAGACCGAGTCTGCAAGTTGGCAAACGGAGAATGACTTCTGCGCCTTCCATCACCCCTACTCGCAAGAAGAAGGACACTCCCTTCGACCGAAGGGAACGACTCATCATACACTTGCAAGTCAAGAGACACGAGAGAAGGCAGTCACACTACATGAAGATGAAGGAAGGGTAGAAGAAATAAAAGCTTATTCAAAAATAGAAGGGGAGAATACAAGGTATCCTCCTGTCCCCTTAAGGATGGAACCTATCTGGATCACGGAGCAAGACCCCTTTGCCAGCGTATAAGTAGTTGACCTTCTCCAAGGCCTCCCGCCATCCATCCAGGTATCTGACCCTGCATTGTTCAGGGGCAGGACCATTCACTCCCAGCTCCGGCCACGGCCGCCACGGTTCTGGCAGTGGCTCTCTCCAAAGGATTAGGGGCTGGCGATGACCCTACAATGCTTCGTCATCGGACGAGGTACCGGACTCCACCGAAGACATCTCACAAGGGTGACTCCTCCAAGGTTCCTACACAAAGGGGCCTTCGTAGGCGTTGGCCAGCCCCAGGATCGCGGCTTGCGAATGTAAGTCTTTGTCACCTGAATTGTTATTGTAGATACATACATGAACTAAAAATAAAAGTTTGCAACAAGGCAAAGGTGGAGGGTTCGATTACTAAGGCATATATTATTAAAAAAATTTAAACTTTTGTTCAATGTACTTTGAGCTTGAGATTCAAACTCATCGTACCCGACCTCCACGTAATTATGATGGGGGAGTTGCTAACTTGTCTAATCGACTCTCTATATTTAAGCATCTAGGACGTGCGTTCAGAAGTTGACTCACACGCTTAAAGATACAATTGTACGCTGTAGAGATATATGTTCTTGTGAATTGTATTGAGATTGAACCCTATGTTGAGTAAGTTCTTAACTCATATTTTCTTATGCACTTAAGTTGTTTAGCCTTCTTCTTGCAATTTAAGGTAATGTTATATTCATATTATAGACAATTTGATTCAGAAGTAGTCCAAAAACATCCAAATATCCAGGACGTGAAGGTTGAAAAAGAACACGAGAAATTTTTTGCTACGTGGCTGAGATATCAAGTTAGTGTCGATCGTTTAATATATACATTTCCATTTACTTCTATTGAGGTAAATGCTAATATTTTAACTACTATGATTTACGTAGACGTTGAATAAGGTCTTATTACTGATGAAAGAGTACAAGAGATAAGTTATGGCCCCTCGAAAGTTACGTGTGCCCATCCAGGATATATTGTGAATAGATGCAGATTTCATATGAGGGATTATAGATGAAATAAGTCTACGATGAATAGTGGCATATGTGTTAAGGGAAGTGCATACAATGAAAATGAACTGGACTACTATGGTATTCTTGAGGAAGTCATAGAATTGTAGTATCTGGGGCATGACAATCATGTATTCCTATATTTAAGTGTTATTGGTTTGATCAAAATTTTGTTCGACATGACGCAACATATGAGATTGTAGATGTCAAATATAGATTTAAACTTAATACATATGAACCGTTCATTTTGGCCGCACAAGCCCAGCAAGTGTATTAATCAAGCTATTCATCGTCCAAGAATGAAGAGTGGTGGACAGTTTGTAAGGTTAAAGGAAGACTTTTTCCCACTTATGAGTTGAATCTGAGTGAAACTGTCTCAAAGGATGCCAATGTCGAATAATTTCAATCAGATGAAGTTGGAGCTGTAGGTTCCACACAACTTCATTTGGATGAATCTGATGAGCCACTATCGTTACATACATGAAATGAAGTGGAAGTAGTCGATCTAATGGACCAAAATGTTGATGTTATAGGGGAGGAGGAGTCAGATGAAGAGGAAGAATTTGAATCTGATGAGGTTGCTACGGATGACGAAGATGAGGCTGATGTTGTGCTATGTGTGTGATTTTGATGACAATAAAACTTTATGTGTGTGTGACAGCATAACTCTATGTTTGTGTGTGAACGCTTGATTGAGAATGTCTTGTATTGAATGAGAATGAATTTGTGAATCATTCTTGAAAGAATGCATTTGGCATGTACTAAATGAGAATTCATGAGAAAACATGTTTGCATGATTAGATATTCACTAATGTGTGTGATGCATGCGATTTGAAGATTCTATGATTATGACAATGCTCCTTGTGAAATAATGTGTTGAACCCCCTCCTCATATTTAATTTCTGATTTATTTTGATGTTGACTAAATGGGATGGGCTCACAATAGGCTACTTAATGGGCCGGATGGGGTGGATAAGTGGTGTGGGGGTAGGCGTGGTGGAGACAATAGGGGTAATGGGGGTAATGGTGGGCTGTGGAGGGAGGATGATTGGTGAAGGGTTAGACAGTGACGTGGTGATGATAGGCGATGCAGGTATTTGCGGGGAATAAAGGTAGGCGTAACAACGGGGGAAGCTAATGGTAGGATGTGGGGTTTAGCAGATGCGGAGTGCGTAGGGGTTTGATTTAGCGGGAGGATGACGGGCGTAGAAGGTGGAGAAAGATTGCGGTAGGTGTGTTGGAGGGCCATGAGCCACTGGACCGAGTCTTCATCATCATAAGACCACCCAGCATCAGGAGCCGGGCATTGGACACAGTTAACTTGAGCCGGTGCTAGTGGCTGAGGCTGCGGAGTGGGTGAAAATTTTGACATGGGGTTTTGGTGAATCCCTAAATCCTGGACAGGCTACTGTTGTTGTGGCTATGACTACGACTATGGTGCTTGCTGCTGCACTTATTGCCCCGACGCTTGCCTTCTCCTTTCTTTAATTTCAATAATGACCTTATGCATCTTGGCCCAATCGATACGCTGCCCTTCATGTAGAACATACATAAAGTCTCTGAATTGAAAACAACCTTCAATATTGTGCCCGGGCTGCCTATGGAACATGTAATACTTAGACTGATCAACGGTCGGGTTCCAGTTACGCCGTTCCGGAGGAAGTTGAATTGCACCAATGGACATGAAAGCTGAGAAGATGTCCGGGAGAGACTCGGGCAGAGGAGGATACTGTGCCCTCTTTGGAGCGGGGCGTTTGTTTGCATAGCAGTTGGGTGGAGGAACGTTATGGTATTGCGGAAGTTGTTGCAGTTGCTGGGGAGCTGGAAAGGCGGTTTGTGGAGTAGGGAAGGTAGGCTGGGCATTTTGTGGAGTGGGAAAAATGGGTTGGGTATTTTGTGGAGTGGAGATTTGAGGGTTGCATGGGATTTGTGAAAAGTGGAGTGGAGCGGACTAGTTGGGGAAAGGGAAAGTAACGGCTTGCACTTGCTTGTTAGTCTAGACTCCTTCTGGGACAGGCCCCTGAGGTTTTCTATTGTATTTGGGCTTTTGGGCCTCAAAGAGAGAATGGATAGGGGAGTTCTTGAACTGAGTTTGAATAAATCTCACCCGACTGTATAATTGGTGCATGTTAGCAATATCATTCATGGCCAATATGTTGTGGAAGGTAGGTGTAGCATTGGAGATGAGCAACTTGACCTTTTCCTCCTCCGAAATATGACCAGGCACACGAGCAGCCATCTGCCTCCATCTATCAGCATAAGTAGCAAAATCCTCATCGGCTTTCATTTTCTCAGCAACAAGATCTGTTAATGAATATTCTGGGCCGACCCAGTCCGGGAATCTCTGAATGAATTTCTCTTTAACAACCTTGAAACTATCAGCATCCTCCAGCGGTAAAGCATAGAACCACTCCAGTGCCACTCCATCTAGTGATCGGCAGAATAAATATGCCATGAGGCAATCATCATATTGGAATTGCACTGATTCATACATGAAATCTCTCACATGAACATAAGGGTTACTGTTCCCGTCATACTTGCGGTATGTAGGGAGCTCTGCTTGAGGAGGGAATCAGATGTTATGAAAGCTAGGAACAAGAATGTCGGCCAACGATTGTGGGCCAACCCACATATCTTTTCAGATAGAGTTAAAGCTATTCCATTCATAGAGAGGTAGCTATTAAGACATTTAATTTTCAAATTTGAAGTTTATAACCAATAAACCATCTACTTAAGAAGGTCAGTCGCAAGACTAGATGAAATCTCTCAAGGAAAGAGTGATTATTTTAACTCCCCAAATCATTAGATATGATTTAGCCCAACCTTTCTTCGCTCCCCTTGAATAAATCAATAATTTTTTGGGCTGAAGTCAAGAGACAGAGAGAAGAGTTGAATACCAGAATGAATTAGGAAGGCTTGGCAATGAGGTTATACATGAAGAGGTGATTTAACAAAGAATGCATCGACGCTGTGAACAAGGTGCGTCAATGCAGAGAAAAGATCACACAAGAAGGACCTGTCATGCCTCGGCACAGTTGCCTTACAGATTTGGCCTTGTTTAACTTCTCTTCTAAACTTTCCTTCTGTAGTGTTGACGTACCAAGCAAGAAACATCAACCTCCTGACAACACACAGAACACTAGTTCCACCCTTCTTCATCAACATTGTCAATGCTCTTTTGACCTGCCTCGACCCACTTAGCACAACTATACCGACCAAACTCTGTACAACAAGGTTTCTCATTTGCAGCTAATTGCAATCATTCTCTGACAGCCCCTGAGAAGAAAACTGTCCAACATTAACCTTTGATTGTTCTCAAAGGAGATTTGGACTCCCACTCACACTATGCATGATCAACAAAATGATTGCAATGTTTCCCTTTGTTTAAATGCAATGATGTGTCAAATGATATATGAAGATCATGTAGGAAAGTTATAGAACTAGGCTCATGAAACTCTAAACTATTCTATATGAAGGTTTGACCCATATATAGTACCTGGCGGAGAACACAGGTCCGCAGACCACCATCACGCATGGGGATAGTTTCCAAACAGGCTTGACCTGACCTTCCACATATCGTCATTTGATATATAAGGGGTCATACATGAATGTGCATTACAGTTTCAATGCAGTCCTACATGCAATGCAAGTTTCACAACCTTTACTTGAGGAGGCAAATGATTTTCAAGCAAATGATGTATATAGACATAAGAGCTCATGCAATCAAATTTATGTCTGCTCCCCCTTACATATAGAACTATCATGGAGTTCTAATTAACCAAGTTAAACCTGATGTGTAACTGGTAAGAGAAAAAAATATTCAAAGTAACGACAAAATTGAAATCAGAGGTGGGGTTTTTACCTCATACAGGTGCCTTGGCTTATTAAACCCCTCTTTATTTTTGGTAACTCCAAGGCACTCCCGTAAAATAGATTTCTATTTTGCATGCAAAGGTACCCAAGTCTTCTTGGGTCCTTTTGAGTTCACAACTTCTCCAGTAGGAGTTCTCAAAGATTTTAGGGCATTAAAATTATCAAGCTGTAAGAAGTGACAATCATCCATAGTATGCCCAAACCTACCATAGTAATGACAATAACCAGATGATTTTGTGATTTTCTTATGCATGGCAAAATTCAACTTTTGTTTGTTGGCAAAAATATTATTATTTCCATTGACATGCCAACATTCTTTCATGACATGTCTGGCCTTGCCACAGTGATGGCAATTTAAAGCCAACTTCATATTCTTGTTATAGAAATGTGCATTGAATTTCTTATTTTCAGCTCCAGCAATTTTTTTGCCACTGGCTAGCCAATATTCAGAGCCCTTAAGGATGGATTAGTCCCAGTAGCGGGCTTTAGCCGAAATGACTAAGCCGAAAGATAAGATGACTTACACAAATGAAAGCAGACTTTGACCGGCATGGCTACGCCGAGAGATAGGATGGTAGAAACATTGATAGTAGGCTTTTGCCATAGTGGCTAAGCCGAGAGATAGGTGTCAACTCGACGAAGCATCGAAGTCAACAAACTTGGCAAGGGCGTGGGGCCCAAGCCAAGGATAGCACAATCAGTCGACGGGGGCCAGGGGTTGGTAACCACCAACAATACTTTCCTTCTTTTGTTGATCGTCATCATTTCTTTTCTTTTCTTATATCACATTTTTTCTCCTTTTTTGCCAGTTTCATCATCATTCATTCATTTTTTTATCATTGCTTTACATCATCATCGCAGATGAGCCCTCCGAATGAGAGATTTAACCGGCCGTCAAGTAGCTAGCACTCGTAGTAGGTTGCCCAAACATTCTTTACAACCCCAACGGGCCCTAAGCATGCCCTGATATTTTCATATCTTCAGCGGGCCTTTAACATGCCCAAATAACTTTACAGGTTCGGTGGGGCCTGGATAAGCCCACACAATTTTACAGTTTGAGATGCCCCTAGGTCGGGGTGTAGCTTTTGCTTCATTGCCCTCAAACCGTGGTGAATAAGTAGAGGAGCTGCTCAGAGCATATCCTTGCATTGGGTAGCTTGTCCTTTTCACAAAAAGTCATGTAGACGGACAGTAGCGGGGGATCTGGTTATTGGACTCCGCCATTTCATCTTCTTCATCTTCAGCTCTCTAAGCGGAACCAATGGTGGCAGCTTCCATGTCCTCTTATAGCGGCAGCCCCAAGATGGGTGTATATTGAGACAGCCTTTGTTGCCCCCTCTTATAACCTGTGAGGGGTTGTGAAGGGCGAGAGCATATCTCCATTGAAGTGAGCTATGGGTATTCTCCACCACATACTAAAGTATGTGCAGCAAATGTTGCACCTCATTGGGCCTTTTAATTCAGAGAAGGTATATGTCACAGACTCTCCTTCACAGCTTCATCATTTGGTTGTCGGTCTCGAGATCGGCTGACCCCATTTTTGAATCGGCCAGCTTGGGTAAAGCCGACGGTGTATTGAGTAGCATGGTAGCCATTCTCTTCTTTGTTTCTGATATCTGCCCCCAGGATGGAGCACCATTCATATCTTGCAGCATACTGCTCGGCTTCTTACGACAGCTTAATGGGTCTGAAATACCTTTTAGGGCCTGTGTTGTTCCAGCCGGCACAGAGAGGCCTTGTTGGCCGCCATCTTAAAGATGGTCATTTGATGAGAGCACGGTGGGTCCACCTTATATTCACCCATTTGTAATTCACCTTTGTTGATCAGACTTTCTATGATGTTTTTAAATATATAGCAGTCTTCAATAGAATGCCCCAACCTACAATGGTAGAGGCAAAATTGAGGATTGTCTTTTCTTTCGACCTCATTTGGTCTCTTGGGTTCCGGGAGCACCACCTTGCCATATTCGCGGGCCCATTCAAAGACAATCCGGGTCTTATCCTTTGGAATGGAATATGGTTTCATCATTTTACCCCTCAACGAGAATCTTCGTTCGAGGGGCTTGGTGGAGAAAGAGCCAACCGCCTCTTTGAATTTCTTTTGTTGTTGCTTGAAGGCTTCAAAGTCAGTAGTGTTTATTTCCTCTCGCGTCGGTGCACGGATGACCCAAAATAGCCTTGAACATCGGGTCGATATCTAGCACATAAAATTCTATGGGCATTGTCAACGGCGTGAGCTCAGCTTGGACTGTAATCACCCCATGGCATGCCCTCCTTGAATTGTCATAGGCTGCAATTGTAGTTAGGCTGGGCCTCAGCAAATCTTCTAAAATATTGCAAGCATGCATGGTGCTTAAGGGGCAGACATTTACGGAGGCCCCGGTGTTGACCAAAGCCACATCAACAATCACCTTGTTTAGGGTGATGGAGATGCAAAGTGTCATTTGGCGTGCCTCAGGAGGTGCTAATTTAGACTCAGAAAAAGAAATGGCCGGCCCCTTAGTAAGTGTAGCCAAGGCCGATAGTAGAGTTTCCACTACAACATCTTCATTTACCAAGACTTTTTGAAGAAAATCTTTCAAAGCATCTTGGTGCAACTTGGACTGTTTAATCAACTCCAGGACTGAAATCTTGGTCGGCATCCAATCCAAGTAATGTAGCAAGTCATACTGTGTACCGAGCAATGGATCTGCTTCATCTTGATCAATAGTCTGTGTCAAAAACTGGGGGTTAGGTATAGGTGCACCAGTTGTGAGATGGTTCCTATGGAACAAATGCCCACTCCAGAGGGTAAGGTTTTGTGCTGGCACGACATTGGATGGACTCATGACTGATGGCTTAATGGACCCAGTGGGGTGAGAAAGGGGTGTAGAAATGGGGGTGATGAAGGTGGAGGCAGGCTTAACGGGCCCCATCGTGAGGATGATGGGTGACGGGTTAAGCAAGGGAGTGGCGATGGAGGGTATGACTGGTGTTGGCACGAGGATGGGTGAAACGATGGGCAATGCGGAAGGTAGAATGAGGTGTCTGGCGAGGATGGCAGGTGTGGTGGTGGTTGCGGTGGTGGGTTGAAGGATAGCGGGGGTACAAGGTGAAGGGGAGTTGTGGTAGGTATGGTGGAGGGCCATGAGGTGAATAATGTTTACCTGAGCCATTGCCGGCAGCTGAGGTTGTGGAGTGGGCGGGTGGTTAGGCATCAGATTTTGATGAATCCCCAAATCTTGCATAGGCTGTTGCTACTGTTGTGGCTACGGCGCCTGCTTCGGCTATCTCGGTGCCTATCTTCTTCTTTCCTTAATCTCTATGATTACCTTGTGCATCTCAGCCCAATCAATACGCTTCTCTTCATGTAAATCATAAACAAAATATCTAAACTAAAAAGATCTATCAATCGTGTGCCCGGACTACCGGTGGAAAAAGTAGTATCTAGACTGGTCGACAACCGAGTTCCAGTTCGGCCATTCCGGAGGAAGTTTCAAAGCACCAATGGACACGAGGGTAGAGAAGATATCTGGAAGGGTTTTAGGCAAGGGAGGATATTGGGCTCTCTTAGGACCCAGACGCGTAGGTGCATAGCCATTTGGCGAAGGGACGTTATGGTATTGTGGTGGCTGTTGTGGCTGCTGAGGAGTAGGGAAGGATGGTTAGGCAGTCAGTGGAGTCGGGAACTGAGAGTTACGAGGAGGTTGCTGGAAACAAGGTGGAGTAGGTTGGTTGGGAAAACTAATGACTTGCACCTGTTCATTTGTTTGGACTCCCTTGGTGACTGGCCCCTTAGACTTTTTAGAGTATTTGGGCTTTTGGGTCTCAAAAAGAGTGTGAATAGGGGAGTCTTTAAACTGGGTCTAGATAAATCTGGTGGCAAATTGTCGGGTCAAGGTTAATTAGAGGGGAAGTTCCCATCACCACATTGGGGGACATGAACGATCAACTTAGGGCTAGATATGTTTCCCCCTCCAACCCGGATCGTCATAGCCCATGATGATGTCGAGGAATCGACGGTAGTTAGTCTATCGGCATGAGGTAAATGCCGAATCAAAGAAATGTTTGATTTAGCAGCATAGGTGTAAGGCCTACACCAATTGATTTTAACAACGATCCTGATGATGATGTCGAGGAATCAACGGTAGTTTGTTCATCAACATGGGGTAAATGCCAAAGCAAAGAAAGGTTTATTTTAGTAGCATAGGCGTAAGGCCCACACCGGTGGGTTTTAGTATCGATCTTGATGATGATGTCTAAGAATCGATGGTAGTTTGTTCATCGACATCGGGTAAATGCCTAAGCAAAGAAAGGTTTGTTTTAGCAGCATGGACGTAAGGCCCACACTAGTGGATTTTTGCATCGATCCTGACGATGATGTCGAGGAATGGACAGTAGTTTGTTCATCGACATGGGGTAAATGCCGAAGCAAAGAAAGGTTTGTTTTAGCAGCATAGGCATGAGGCCCACACCAGTGGATTTTAGCATTTATCTTGATGATGATGTCAGGGAATCGACGGTAGTTTGTTCATTGGCATTGCGTAAATACCGAAGCACAGAAAGGTTTATTTTAGTAGCATAGGTGTAAGGCCCAGGCCGATGGGTTTTAGCATCGATCTTGACGATGATGTCAAAGAATCGATGATAGTTTATTCATCGGCATAGGGTAAATAATGAAGCAAAGAAAAGTTTGTTTTAGTAGTATAGGCATAAGGCCTACACCGGTTGGTTTTAGCATCGATCCTGATGATGATGTCTAGGAATCGATGGTAGTTTGTTCATCGACATGAGGTAAATGTCGAGGCAAAGAAAGATTTGTTTCAGTAGCAGAAGGCGTAAGGCCCACACCGGTGGCTTTTAGTATCGATCTTGACGATGATGTCAAGGAATCAACGGTAGTTTGTTCATCGGCATGGGGTAAATATCGAAGTAAAGAAATGTTTGTTTTAGCAGCATAGGCATAAGGCCCACACTGATGGGTTTTAGCATCGATCCTAACGATGATGTCCAGGAATTGATGGTAGTTTGTTCCTCGGCATAGGGTAAATGCCGAAGCAAAGAAAGGTTTGTTTTAGCAGTATAGGTGTCTGGCCTACACCAGTTGATTTTAGCATCGATCCTGACGATGATGTCGAGGAATCGACAATAGTATGTTCATCGACATGGGGTAAATGTCGAAGCAAAGAAAGATTTATTTTAGTAGTACAGGCGTAAGGCCTAAACCGATGGGTTTTAGCATCGATCTTGACAATGATGTCGAGGAATCAACGGTAGTTTTGGATTTGCCTATGGGACATATGGGGAGTATCATTCTGAGTGTTTCTAGGGAAGGGTTTTAAAATAACGATGCCTCATTCATTTTTTCCTTTTCTTTTCTTTTAATTATCACATTACTAGCCCAAGCGCCCTTTCTAGTTTTTGCCAATGCCAGCCCCCTCTTGCTTTTACCCAAGGGCCCTTACCGGTTTTCATGTGGCGGGTACCCAATTCTGCCTGTAGTGTCCTTTCGGATTTTTACCACAGCTGGGTTATGGCCATTCTTGCCCTTGCTCGGCAAGATGCTCGAGCAAGTATGAGTTCAGATCCAAAACTGGCAAAACCTTACTAGCCAGCCCTAGCTGGCTCCCATTTGGTTCAGTGAGTTCCAGACTGAACCAGCTAATTGTTAAAGCCATGATTCACAATCTAGGCTTGAGTGGGTTTTATTTTGGACATGGCCCTGTTCAAGCATTTATTTAATCAGATAGGTGCTTTTTAGCTGTGAAAGGGTGGTAGTACTAACACCTTGTGCTGTTCATACTGTCATCCAGTAATGTTGAAGTTGAAGACAAGAATTTTAGAGGAATCCAGAGAAAAGCAGGATGGCATAAAATGTAGATGACATATGAGATGATTTAACTAGTGAATGAACTGGGATTTGGAAGGAAGTTGGAAAGAGGGTGAAGACACAGTCTGAAATAGGGATATCAAAGAAAACAACCATCAAGATAATATCAACTAAATTGCCCATTCTGTAAAACTAGTGAACAATCTACGTTTATATTTGCTTTACTGCAATTCCTATTGCTTACCCCTGTACATTTACATTTACAATCACATGGCATGGTGGTTTTACCAGAACTGGCTCCCTTGCAACCAGCAGGCTTATGAGTATGTATTCTGTACTGGGGTTAGGATGCGCATCCACTGACTACATGAGGCATGGTGGCGGGATCCCCCCAGACATCAAAAGAGAGAAAAGGCACTTTTTGAGTGTTTTGGCCTACTTCTCTGGTTCCGACTTGAAACACATATGCTTGTCTCTTAATCCATCACATCTACTTTACCAGAGCCTGTCAAAGCTTTTGACTTGGCACATCATTTAAGCTTGCCATGGTAGCTGCGCTTTTCTACATGCTTAACTTGTTGACAATAAAATTCCACAGACAGAGGGCTACCGAGCTGAGGTTCCCCAAATGTGAAGTTGGCACTGTCATCCTTACATTCATATTAAAATGGGAAGAGGTGAGGATAACAATCTATTTTTGCAGTTCTAGGCTACAGAGGACACTTGGGCTAATTCATGCAGGCTAGTTCATGTGTTGGCTCCTAGTGGGAGTTAGTGCTGAACTGCCTCAAGAATGGGATAGAAGTTGCCATCTTCGGGTGAATATGATGACTTAGTGGATAATTATTCATGATACTTATTTGTTTTATAGGCATTAACTCCCATGCACTGTGGGGAGTTTCCCAGAACCACCTTGCCGTATAGAGGTGGATAGTCGGTTCTGGAATGAAACAGGCAATGGACATTTTGGGTATTTCTCAGGAGGGTCCTCTCTCATTTTAACATTTTAGCAAAAGGGTGATGATGGTTTATAAGGCACCAATACTGCCCCATATGCTTGTCGGCTTGGGTCCTTTTCAACCTTTTCTTGATTGAGAATAAGCCTGCTTTTGCACACTTTTAGGATGTACTGGGACGTCCGGATCGACCGCAGTGCCCGACCTCGCCGGCGCACGCGTTTGAAAATAGAAGTGCTCAGCCCGTAAGCATCCACCCCGAAGCCCGGCGACCGGGGCCGAACGGCCCGAACGGCGTTTCCAGTCAGACTGCCATCCGCGGAGGCACCCCACCAAGGGTCCCACTATAGGGGGACCCACCACAGTAGTGCTGAAGGACAGAGGGACCAGCCGGCCCCACGGCCCCAGTAGATCTCACCGACCGAACAACGCCGAAAGCGGGATTTTCGGCACCACCGGGTCGTCCACAAGATGCTGCCCGTCAACCCGATCCAAGAAGTTTCTCCCCATGGGTTTTAACAGGAATTGAAATAAGGGAGGGGAACCGCTACGGAAAGTTACTCTCTATAGGTTTTAGCAAAAATGAAATTGGGGGGAGGGGATCACTACAGGATGTTACTCTCCACGGGTTTTGACGGAAATGAAAATAAAGGGGAAGAGACCGCTGTGGGATGTTACTCTCCGTGGGTTTTGACAAAAATGTAAATAAAGGGGAAGGGACCGCTATGGGATGTTACTCTTCGCGGGTTTGAAAGGAATGAAAAGGAAAGTAAATGAAAAGTCATGCGAGAGGGTGTGTGTGTTGTTTGTGTGATCGCCAGATGTCAAGGACCCAAAAAATGAAAGAGAGTGATCACGTTTATACCATAAGAATGGGAGATTGTGTGGATTCCTTCTTCCTCTTCCTTCAACCGGCCAATGAAGAGGGCTTTCTTTTGGTTACTCTTGCAAGAATAAACAAACATCAAACGGATCAGAACAAAAGTAGTGTACTATCAATCCCTTGTGATGAACATGATGGAATCATGAAGAGACACACACCTGGTTGGTGTTGTTTTAAACCCCCTCTCGGATGCGAAAGGGTGGGAAAATGAGATGAATGAAATGACGTGCAGAAATGCACAGATGCAAAGCTCTCTCAAGGAGAGAGGCGTAATGCGAACAAAAGTGATGAATGATGCATGCAACTAATAGAATGAAAACAAAGGGAAACGAAAGGAAATGAAAGGAGAAGAAAAGCTTATTGGGGCCGTCGATGGCAGGCTTTGAGGAGGGCTTTGGCGGTGTGAGGATGTCATGCATGTGCAGGGGATGAATAGATCCTTCTCTTAAAAGATCAGAGACTCAGAATTTTGGCAAAGTGACCCCTTAACCCAAAATGGAACCTCACAAACTCGAAGTGATTTCTCTAGAGTTTCCCCCTCCCCTTAATGAGGATTTGAAGCCCTTGATTTCGTGGGAGGGGGTCCTCTATTTATAGGAAAATTTGTGAAGAAGGTGTCCATGGTCAAGGATGAGTTAATGTGAACGCGTCCCGTTGACCAGAAGCGTCCTCCTTTTAAAATTAATTTTATTTAATTAGACGCATCCACCAGCCTAGACGCATTTTTTAAATGTCCAGGGTCCCAGATGCGTCTAACTTCTTCCACAAAACAACACTGAAAGGCACCGAATGCGTCGAAAGCGAGTGGTTTCAGCGCATAACTTTGACTTTTAAAGCCATGTCTAGTCAGCAAGCGTCTTCTTGTTTTGGATTTATTTGAAATGTCAAACTGAATGATGGGGTTGGTGGTGAACGCGTGCCGCACGAGGTCTCAAGAAGGCATTTGGGTGGCTGACACCTTTAAAAGAAGGCGTCACCCTCGGCCGCCACGTTTAAGATTTTTTTTGAAAAAAAATTCTAAAAAATAAAAAAATTAGAATAATAGAAAATCACTCAATTAACTCAGATGTGCCAGTCACTTTGAGACATCATAGTGTAATATGAGATTTATTCAATGAGATGTCAAAAATGACGTGTCTACAAATCCCACTGGAAACGTGCCAGGTTCAGTGAGCTATTGGCCCAAGTAGTAGCGGGTCATGGCCGCAGCGGGGCGGTCTCGAGGTCCAAATCCAACTTAATGGGGGTGTCATGGATATTCCTTTCATACCGAGTCCAGGGAAACAAGGGCTTCGGAGCATACATTGTTAGATGATGCATATGTAGAAGGACTCTTGAAAGGATTCACGATCTGTTTGGCTGGAGATCTCCTCCTCCCTTGCACCGACAACATCGTAGAGGAAGATCAATTGGGCATGATTTGTAAATTTTGGGAGGGCAAAAGAGTGGGGCCAGCCGTCCGCGCCTACCTTTACAGTGGTCTCACAGCTTCCAGCATGGGCCAACCTCCTCATGGGTGTATGCTTCTTCTCAACTATTGGATTGATCTTCATTTCAAATTCAACCATCGTGAGGGAGCGCATAATCCCTCGAGGATCTTCCAACAAAGCCCCCTCTCTTACATGGCCGATGTATTGGACTTTGGCGGGAATGTGACTAATTGCGTGCCCCAACTAAAGACACATAGAGACAGGCAGACTCATTTCAGCACTATAGGGCAAAATCTATTTACTTATCCACCGACATGCTTATTCCCACATGAGCTTCTCTCGAGATCTGCTCTTGATGAGGAACTCCAACTCATCGATGCAACCGAATTTGTTCTTTATAATGCGCATCGGTGTCATTCTCAAATCGGCCTCCCTCGCCATTCTTTTCCTACATTCTTCGACTTTCCTTTAATTAAGAAAAGGGAGCTGGGCACAAATGGTGATTCCCAGGCTGTGAAGACGATCAAAGCATCGTGGAAGATAAGCATTCCACGAAAGGCGATGGTGCATATAAAGGAAGACCGAGAGTTGTGGAGAGCTTATGTAACTGAATTAAGGAAATTGAGGCCCAGAGTGCCCAACCCTTAATCCTTTTGTTTAATAAGCACGGATTTTTGATGCCTAATGCGTGTGATTTTCACCTTCTCTCCCTTCTTTTTTTTTGAATTTTATTTATTTATTTATATTTGTTTTGTTTGTTTGTTTATTTTTTTACGTTATGAAATGATCAGCTCTGGCCGACAGTGGAGATTCGAGATGTCCTGACCCACGCGGTGCGGAGTGAGGAGGAGTGTGTTGCTCAGGTGGCAAAGCGCGATGCCCGGATAATGGAGTTGGAGGAGGAACAGTGACGACATGAGGACTTGCCCCGAGATGTCTTGGAGCTGAGGGTTTCTCTCCAGATTGTGAGAAGAGTGGAGAGTAGGGGAAGGCAGAGCAATATCAAGATTGGGGTGAGAGGAGGGTACTGGAGGCCCTGATGATGGAGCTCCAGTTGAGCCTTGGGGTGGCAGCACAAAGGCTATGAGAGAGTGAGGAGTGCCACCAGAGGTCACGGGAGCTCAGGGTATGCCTTCGCCAGTCTGCCTCCTTCTCTGCGGGTAGCTTCTTTGTCACTTTGACAGGGGAATGTCATGCGTCGGTGAGGCTAATGAGGCGCCATAGGGTGAGGCTAGTACTACCTTGCAGAGCCCCATGTGGCCTCCTAGGGATCCCCATCTTAGGAGGGAGGAGAGAAATGGGCAGGAGGGCGGTGATGAGAGTTAGTGGGTTGCTTGTGCACTCACCGCTTTGCTTTATGGTGTATATGGCACTTTATATAGACTCGCGAATGAAATGGCTCATGTTCGCATTACTTGTCTTGTCACGCCCCGACACGAAATATCAGAACGCAACAGTAGAAATAGTTAAAATATGTTGATTTCCAGACATGCTGTGCTTTACGTTAGCGATTAAATGACTTCAACACCACACCATAGCAAAGAGAAGACATACTTTCCAAGATAACCATTAATTCCACTCGGGTGAAGCCCAAACACCTTTGTTTCTACTGTCGAAGAAGAGAGTCAGGGACCCTGGGCGCCGCGACGTCGGGAGGGCTTAGCCCATGCAACAACGATAGGGCAACAACAACAGAATGGGGATAACTGGGGTCAGAGAGACTGGCTCCGGTGAGGAGGGGAATCCTCTCCCCGACTGGATTAAATGACTTGTATACCATGAGAGGCATTCGTGGGGGCGTGAGAGCCTAATTACAAGTATTTGCAAGCCACGAGACAATTCCGTCATTTGTGGTGGTCCCCGGGTCATTGTGTTATTATTTGGGTAGTTCCGTATTCGCACATAGAGTCCGTCAGAGGACTTGTGGCTTACCAGGGTGCCGCCCGAGGGCATCAAGGTGTATCCCCGACATGAACAGTGTCAAGGTTGGGGTAGAAGGGGTGCCATAGGCACTGTTGTGCTGGAGTAGTTGGTGTCGCCACGGCCGAAGCGACTGAATGGTGTAGGCACCACTTGTCGCTGGAGTGGCGAGGTGCTGTTGAGACTTGAGTGGTTGAATGGTGTGAGCATCGCAATGACTGGAGCGACCAAAAGCTGTTGAGCTTGGAATTACCGGGTGCCGTGGGCCCCAGTGAGACTGGAGTTGTTGAGCGATCGGGCATTACAGATCTCGATGTAATTATTGTAGTTGGCAGTCGGGTGCCGGGGGCACCGTTGTGACTGAAGTGGCAGGCAGTCGGGTGCCGGGGGCACCGTTGTGGCTGGCAGTCGGGCGCCGGGGGCACCGTTGTGAATGGATTGGCCGGCAGTCGGGCGTCGGGGGCACCGTTGTGAATGGATTGGCTGGCAGTCGGGTGCCGGGGGCACAGTTGTGACTGTAGTGGCTCGTAGTCTGGTGCTGGGGGCACCATTGTGACCGAGATGTTGAGTGATCGGGTGCCGCAGGCCCCGATGTGACCAGAGTGGCTGGCGGTCGGGTGCCGGGGGCACTGTTGTGACCGAGGTATTGAGTGATCGAGTGCCGCGGGCCCCGATGTGACCAGGGTGGCTGGCAGTCAGGTGCCGGGGGCACCATTGTGACTGAGTAGATGGGCGTCATTGGAGCTTGATGGTTATGCTCGGGGCCCGTTGATAGAGGTAGGGGCTTGGCGCTTGATCTTGCACCGGGACTTGTGAAGTATGCCCATTGTCTGGATAACGGTGTTGAGTGCACGCTTATCGAGATAGAGAACCAGGTTGGGCGCTTCGATTGGGCCGCGTACGATGGCATACGATCATTGAGACAGAGACTAGGTAGGGGCTCTCATCAAGTAGTGACTGTGTTGTGCATGAATGTCGAGGTAGAGACAAGGCAGGGTGCCTCGATTGAGCAATGTTGGATGGTGCACGCTTGTTGAGGTAGGGACTGGGCAGGGCACTCTCATGAAGCGGTATCTGGTTCATGCACGACCATCGAGGTAGGACCCAGGTACAGTACTTTCACCACGTAAGATCTGGGATCGCACACGATTATCGAGACGACATACGTTCATCACCACTGGGGGCCGCCTTTTCAGAGGTGGGTGTTTGGGCTCGACGCCGTATGAGGGATGCCCATGTGGCATGCCCTCAGTGTGAGCCTAGCAAACACACACACAAATCTCCCGGAGATGGGTGTTTGGGCTAGACGTTGTGTGAGGGATGCCCATGTGGCATGCCCTCCGCGTGAGCCTAGCAAACCTCCGGGGTGTATTGTGTACCTTAATCGTTGTGCTTCTTATAAGATTTTCTTCTGAAGTTCGAAATGATCTTGTACATATGTCATTTCATGGAATAGTAGTCGTCCATCAGATGCCAGTTTGAAATCTAGTCATTCCTCTAGCTTGCCTTTTATTTCTACTAACATTGGGTCATTGTCTTGAAGCTCCTTCATCTTAGAGAGTAGATCTAGTTGTATCCTCGTGTGTGATAGAGTAATACACCCTTTCTCCTTATCTGTACTTATATCTAGCTTGGAAAATTGTTCTAGCATCTTCAATTCTTGGATCATACAATTGGCTTATAATGCTCTTAGCTTTCGACTGAGGGCATCAGCTACGGGATTACCCTTTGCAGGATGGTATTGTATTGTGAAGTTGAAGTCCTTGAGATATTCTAGCCAACGTCTTTATCTCATATTCAATTCCTTTTGTAAGAATAAATATTTGAGACTCTTATGATCAGAGTATATGGTGAATAGTTCTCTATAGAGATAGTGTCTCCAGATCTTTAAGGCAAATACTATCGCGACTAACTCTAGGTTGTGCACTGGGTAGTTCTCTTCGTGCTTCTTCAGTTGCCGGGAAGAGTAAGCAATGACACTCCCTTATTGCATTAACACTCATCTGAGACCAATGTCAGATGCATCCGTATAAACCTCGAATTTCTCTCCTTCTATAGGCAATACTGAGACAGGGGCATTGGTAAGTCGATCCTTTAGAGTTTGAAAGCTCTTTTCACAATTATGAGACCATACATACGGATTCTCCCTTTGTGTCAGCCTAGTAAGAGGGACCGTAATCTTGGAGAAATCCTTGATAAATCGATGATAATAACCAGCCAGTCCTAAGAAACTACGGATCTCAGTAGCATTCGTGGGTCTTTCCCAACTCTTCACTGCCTCTACTTTTGATGGATCCATAGAAATTTTGTCTTTCGAAATCACATGTCCTAGGAAAGACACGTCCTCGAGCCAAAAATCACATTTACTGAATTTGGCATAGAGTTGATTACTCCTCAATATTTATAATGTAATCCTTAGTGTTTCTCATGATCTTCTTCGGTCTTTGAATAAATCAATATGTCATCAATGAAGACCACAACAAATTGATCCAGAGGAGGCCTGAATATGCTATTCATCAACTGCATGAAGGCTACAGGGGCATTCATTAGTCCAAAAGGCATAACAACAAATTCGAAGTGCCCATACCTGCTCTGAAATGTGGTCTTATGAATGTCCTCATCCTTGATCCTCAGTCGGTGGTATCTCGACCTGATATCAATCTTTGAAAAATACTTGGATCTAGATATTTGATCAAATAATTCATCGATCCTCGATAGTGGGTATTTATTCTTGATAGTAAGATGGTTCAACTATCAATAGTCGATGCAGAGTCTCATCGATCCATCCTTCTTCTTTACAAATAGTACAGGCACTCCCCACGGGGAAGTACTTGGCCTGATGAATCATTTCTTCAAGATATTCATCAATTGTTTGTTTAATTCTTTGAGCTCGACGGGGGACATCCTATATGGTGCCTTAGAAATCAGACCAGCACCAGGGACAAGGTCAATGGTGAAGGCCACTTCTCTTTGTGGGGGTAATCCGGGCAAATCTTCCAGAAACACATCGGGAAACTCCCGAACCACGCGGATGTCTTCTATCTTGGACTCCTTAACTTTAACAAAATATCTAAATAATCAAGTAATAGCTAGTAGCAAGAACTAGTGGTGAAAACTAAATCTACCAACAAAGTCAACTCAATCCATTCCAGTGATAGGAGAATGACGGGGTACTCCACCAGAAGAGAGAGACCAGATGCGCCCCCTGATGACTTACACTGCGTCTCGGTAACTCGTGAGTATGCACTTGCCCAGCGAGAAGGCTAACCAAACTGTACCAATCGAGAACTAGTCAAAGTAACACTCATCAGTGTCAGCTCTCGCCTCTAACCACGTGTGCACAGACTAACCCTTGCCTAGGCCAGGCCTCCAGCTAGCTTTCCCTCCCTGTAGAGCGCTACAGTCGGACTGAGGGCCCATGGCACTAGCTAAAACTGTTTGACAGGTACGCCCCTCCATCACTCCCAGGTGGGTCAACCATCCATGAAGTCTAGGGCTATGTCTAGTGGTTCCATCGCATGAAAAGTCCAAACACTCTTTCGGGATTGTAGGAACGAGCTAATAACCATAAAATAGGACATTTATAACATAGACGGAATGATAACATGCAACTCTAACATTTCCCAAGTAGCAGAGTATAACGGACTGGGCTGGGGGCGTTAAATGAGTATAATGCACCTCCCTAGGGCCGTTATGCTCACCCAAACTCAGGAAAAACCTAAACTAGTAGACTATAACGCACTGCCTCAGGGGCGTTATGAAATGCATGGCGCGCCTTGGCCCATGCGTTACATTCTCCAGTAAATCTTCGTAAATCACACAGGACATAGCGCACTATCGCCGGTGCGTCGTGTGACTATAACGCACCAGAAGTGCTCCTTTAAAGACACCCGAATGTTAAAAACTCAGAAAACTCCACAGAAAATCACTTAATATAATGCACCCTGACTGGGGCATCATACATTGCATGGCGGTCTGCGGACAGCCCATCATACTCCCCATCCTACCGACCTATTTGAAACCTCGGTCACATAGCGGTCCTTGCGTGGTCCGCCGTGCAATGCATAGCGCAACCCCTTGGGTCCGTTATGCCACTTGGAAAATACGAGAGACGAGTTCATACCGAACTCCCCTCCGGTCAAGCCGGATCGGCACAAAACAAAAAGGAAAGGGGTAGAGAAAGTTGAATAGTTCAATTTCTATAACTACAGCATGCTTCAAAACTCAAATCTACCACCCCTAAATAATTATTAAAGCATTTAAGCCCTAAAAATCCTAAAAATATCTCTTACACAGACAACGAGGTAAACGCCTACCAATGGACATGCATGTGGTACCAAAATACTCCTAGCGAAGTAAGGAGTCTATCCTGCTACCTCGATCGTAGTAAAATCCTCGAAAAGCGTGTGAACAGACGACGGGATGTCTAGTTACCTCACGACTCGACCCATTCCCATGGTCCACGATCCGCGAAAAGAACGGCACTGGCGTGATCCTCACGTCGAGTCGGTTCCAATGGTACCTCCTGCGCCTCGATCCGGGGTCAGCACGGCCCAAAATGGATGAAGGAACGAAAAGGAGAGAGAATGGGAGAGAGAGAGCGTGAGAATCGAGAGAGAGAGAGAGTTTCGAGTGAGGAGAGAGAGAGCACGCGTGAGTTTATAAAAATTTGATTTTCTTATTTTTTTTATTTTTAAAAATAAAATTACAGTTTAGCCCCTCTAACTATCAAAATTACTTAAATGCCTAAAATCATTATCAAGGTTCTTAAGGAAGATATAATTGTAGAATGACCTTTAATGAGATAATGGTCATGCAATCAAGCATTTCAAACTGAAATTCCTCGTGAACACGAAAATTGAGTCCAAGGGCACAAAAATCGAGTTCAAGGGTTGAAAATATAGAAAAATTCACCAGTTAAGGACCAATCAAGCGTTGACAAGGACAACAAGAAAATAGCTCAACTTATCGGCTAAAAACGGGTGTCTACACTTATCTCCATTCCAATTATTCTTTCCAGAATCTCCCACAAAAGATTTTGCTTACAAATTTACACTACATGCTCAAGGTGTGGCAGACGCTTGCATCTCATACTGAGATTCCGCCATCTTTTAATGTACTCCAGAGCTATCTCGTCATATCTCTACTTGGAGGAATAGAGCTCAGCCATTGTGACCTCCCTCTTAGTAATGTGGAACCATTCTTGAAACTTCCATTGCATAGCCACCCAGTTGTTTATGGAGCCGACCGACAGGCATGAATACCATTCAAAGGCCAGGCCTGTTAATGAGGACCTGAAGAATTTTAATAAGTAGGCTTCATCTACTGCTAGATCGTTCATCATTGTGATATAGTGAGTAATATGATCCTTGGGAGAGTCGAGCTTGTAGAACTTTTCGAACATGGGTGGTTTATTGATGCCAGGTGGTAGCCTCTTTGCAGCATATTGTGGCGGGTACGGCACCTTGTAGGCATCAAAAGAGCCGAGATCACCATCTGCCCTCTCAGCTAGCTTCATTTCAATTAGTTGTTCCACCATTAATTTGTTTAAAAAGGTCGGGTCTGTCAGTTCTAGATGGAAATGTACAGATGGTGGCACAGGAGGAGTAGCTGGAGGTGCAACATCATCTGGGTCAAAAGCTCCCCAGGATGACTCGACATGCATACCTTGCGGCCGAGCAGTAGGCGCTAGATCAGTTCTTTCATTTAGTTGCTTTCTCAGAGCTTCAATCTCTTGCCGATAGTTTTGCAGCATCATTAAGATAGCTGGGTCTAGGGCTGCCGCAGTAGGAGTGCTCTCGAGCGCCTTATCTGGAAAGCCCTTGGATGAGATCAGCAAAGCAATCATTTCTTCTTCAGAAGTCACCACGCTGGCCATTGAAGTGGTGATAGCTTACTTTTCTTTGGCTATTTTGAGCATTTCTCCCACAGCTTTGCCTCTTCTTGTTATTAGCCCGGGCCTTTCGGCTAGCTTGGCCAATTCTTCCGGTCTTCCGGCAAGGCCCCATATCTACTGGTTACCCTCGCCATGTTGCAAGTGAAAACTTGCATCCTCTTCCTTTGCTCCCAGACTACCCTGTTGGCTTGACCGGGAAAGGTCAATCTTTCAAATACCGATATCTTTTCATTGCCCCTACTCCTAGGGTCATCAGTAGTTGCCGTCGAATTTTGAGGAGTCGAGGCTAGACCCCGAAAGGAGTTGCGGGCTATCCCAACCATATCTCCATGTTCTTGTCCTCTTGTGAGGACGGAGAGTAGATTTTGGCCTCGCACCAGAGGCATATATGCCAGTCGGGATACCATGGCAGACTGGTTAAATTTCTTCTTCTTTACAGGGATGTTAGCCTGTCGGGCGTAGGTCTTGAAAGCTACACGGCTTAGAGGGTTCAAGACTGTGTCATCTTCTTTGGGGACAAGCCCTTCCTTCTTTTTCTTCTCTGCCTTAATGGCCCTTGAATTCCCGTAGGCTCTTCTTCCCTATGAATATACCCCTCCAGAAATCGTAAGAGGTTACTGCCTCTGAGTTCTCTTCATCAACGTCAACCTGCTACTAACTTCTTTCGTCTCCTATTGGAGCGGTTCGAGGAGATTATTACTTCTTCCTCCTTCTGCTGTACGTGAAGGCCAGACCCTCTACTCTCCACAAACCCTGGAGTTGCTGCTGTTGCATCTTCCCTTCGTCTCCTTCACCGATGACTATTCTTTCTGTTCATAAGAGGAAGCGGGCTGCTTCTTCCTCTACTAGTGAAACTGCATCATCTTCTACCCACTCTGCTTCTTCCTCTTCATTCTGCTATCATACAAGGAGGATAATATCTTCCTCTGAACCTTGAAGCACTGCAGACTGTTTGGTAGCTCTGTTACAAATAGAGTATCATTTTTCTGTGGTTAATCTGTGCTAATCCTTCAATCTCTTCTCCGAACGTCAATCCAAATCTCATCAAGGTAGGTGTTATCAAGAACAAGCCAAATTTAATTAGTCCCAGATCATATGCATGCATGTAGGTCCTTAGTATTGGATTCAAGGGTTTTATGTTCAGATTTTCTAAAACACAGTAATAGAGCGACCCTTTCATGGGCGCCTATTGATTACACGACGGAACATATAGTCGTTAACTTGTTAGTTATTTAATAAATACCCATGTTCAAAATTTAATAACCTTGAACCATGACATCTAATCTAATGCATGAGTATACTGCTAGATTCCTGCTATTTTTCTCTTCCTATCGATGTACTTGTTTCACAAAAATTCTTGTAAATTGAAAAGTGGCACTATTCATGGCCAAAGTGAATACACGACTATGACCCTACCTCTATTCAATATAGCGCCCCCAGCCTGGGTGCTATATTCAGATGTTATGGCTGCCACCCCGATGCCATTTCCCCTGATTACACATGCTTCTGAAAACCGTAATGTGTTTACATGTGGAATAAATCCTGAATTGATGAAATCCTGAATCTGTATGTCTTAATTTCCAGAATGGATTTAAAGAAGTGATGGCCCTATATACAGGCGCCATTTTCCTGAGTAGTTGATTCCGAGAGTTTCCTATGATCCCTTTTATAGTGGGTTACTATTTGGCACTATATTCCAGTCTGTGAGTATAATCCGTGTTTCTCAGTGTTATATCGATTACCTCTACTATTTCTCAGTGATAGATGAGCCCTCCGTAGGATATTCCTTCCTTCGGACTAGTCATTTTAGCATAGAGTCCTCCGTAAGTCTACGTGAAGTCTTGGATTCTCTCAAGGCCGCCGAGCAGGTTGTACCAATAAAACCCATAAACCCCTTTTAAATGCCATGTCACTCTAAAGAAACATGGTAGGATAGCCCTCACGGTATGCTATGTAGCCTCTGTGAGAAGATTTCTTTGAGCAAATGGAATGGACGACCCTTCCATTGGCATCAATTGAGGATTGAGCGCCCTTGTTAATAGGTGCCAATTCTTTCTACCTTGTCATGTCAACAGAACAAACGACCTTCTATACGGGCACTTTTTCTAAAAAAGAGGGCACCCGTTAGGGCACCAATTCTGCCCAGTTTTTCGATATGTATCGTGTTGTGCGTAGTACGTCCCTACAAAAATGGTCAATCCTTGAATTCTATTCCATAAGATCTACTATTAAAGTTTCTACAAAGTTTGTTCCTTTGGAATTCGCCACCACCTCCGTACCTTCCCTCTCTCTCATACCCACACTCTCACGCACGAACCCATTGATGTGTATGGACATACCATGATAATAATAGTATAATCATGCTTAATCGTTGAAAACTAGGTGGAAATCTGCTCCGTAATTGGGTGCCATGATATCAAGAATAAGCACTCATATACTCATGGTCGCTCGTTCTTTGTACATGATAAGATAGATAGAATTAGTGTCCACAAGTATGGCACATAATTCTGAAGGGATATTAATGGTATGATTTCCTATTCCATTAACTTAAGGAACATTCTCACGGCATCCAAATAGCATACCGTGAGAGCCGGTATACCTTCTTTCTTTAAAGTGACATGGCAATTAAATAGTATCGTGGGTTTTAGTGGTAGAACCTGCTCAATCGGCCTTGAGGGAATCTAAGGCTACAAGGAGACTTACGGAGGTCTCTATGATAAATTCACTAGTCCGAAGGAAGGAATATCCTGCGGAGAGTTCATCTATCACCGATAAATAGTGAGATAATCAATAAAACTCTGAGAAACATGGGACTATACTCATGGACTGGAATATAGTGCCAAATGATAACCCACTGTGATGGGTTTACAGAAAAATCAAGAAATCATGAAGCATAAGAAATGGCGCCTGCAACATAGCCACCATTTCTTTAAAACCCGTTCAACTTTTAGTGTATATAAATCCTGGAATTCAGTTTAACCATTTAACTCAGGATTAATACGTTAGTTTTTCTGAAGAATACATGGGCAGGGTAAATGGCACCCTGGGCAAAGTCCAGGTTTCAGGGAAATAACACCTAAGGCTAGGGCGCCCCATTCAATAGGGTGGTGGGGCAACAGTTGTTGTTCCAACAAGGGTGATTCGAACATGAATAGTGTCATTTTTGAATTAAAAAGAATTTTGCAGGACTAAGTATATGGACAGGTAGAGAAAATTAACAGAAATCTAGCAGTATACTCATGCAATAGATTAACTATCATGATTCACCGTTATTAAAATTTCAACATGGATGAATTTATTCAATAACTAAGAATAATGACTGTTTACACAGTCATGACTTAAATTGTCGCCCCTGGGAGGGTCGCCCTATATTTGGAATTCAGAAAAACTCACAGAACTCATGAAATCCAATCTAAAAATCTATATGCATGCACATGCTTTGTGAATCATTAAGTTTGGCTTGGTACTTGAGAACACCTACCTTGATTGGGTGATTCTAGTTGACAGACGTGAAGAAAGGTGATGAGATATAAGAATATCTAATACTCTGTTTCAGTTTCAACGAATAGAGGGGGATGAAGCTCCTCTCTTTACAGTAGCAGGAAGAAGAGGAAGACGCAGCTTAAGGGATGAAGAACTCTCCTCAGCAGATAGTAACCCACAATCAGAAGAAGTAATATGGCAGCAGCAGCAGCTAGTCTTCTCCCAAAAAGGAAGAAGCAGAGAAGAAGATGAGGAACAAAGGCCCTTTTCTCTTCCACGTGCTGACGAAAATAGAGAACTCTCGGGTCGCCGGATGGAGCAAGAATCAAATGAACTAGTAGCAGAGAGGAAGAACACCGGAGATAACTGAAGCAATAGTCAGTGTTTGATCGAAGGGGTAGGATATTTATAGAGATAGGAATCTGCGAGATTTTTAGAGTTTGATCGGGACTTAACTTTCCCCACGTAGAAATCCTATTATCGCTATTCATAAAAAGATTAAAAAGGCACAAAAACTCCATATTACGTAAATATTGATGTCCAATTTGATTATCACAAAGCAATATGAGATTTAACCAACTTAGCGTCAAATTTGGCGTGTCTACAAACTGGCCCACTTCTACCCAAGTCCGGCTCACCAAGTAGCGGTGAGAAAACTGATGTTGGAACAGTTGATAGAAATGAAATTGGCAGAGAGGGGTGATGGCGACCATACGCTATTCGACGTGTACCGAGTACCTTACCTGACACACCATGTCGCCAAGAAGCTGCCGCCAGGCATCACCAAACCACCAAAATTTAAGAAGTTCAATGGACAAGGATCTCCTCGAGAGCATGCTGCCTATTATGTGAATGTCATGGGCAATCTAGCCGCAGACTAATCTTACCTCCTAAAATTCTTCAGGTCTACATTGACGGGGCTCGCCTTTGAGTGGTACTCTGGCTTGCCTGCCGGGTCTATTATTGACTGGCCCGATATGCAGAAAAAATTCAAGGAAAGATTCTACATAGCTGAATGAGAGGTCACTATGGCAGAACTCTATGCTACCAAACAAAGGAATGATGAATCTGCATTGGATTACATCAAGAGGTGGAGGAACCTCAGCATGAGGTGCAAACATCCACTGCATCGGGAGGATGCAATGCAAATTTGTAAACAAAATATGAAGAGAGAAGTCCTAAAAAGGATGATCGGCACTGAGGTCAAATCATTTGACCGCTTGAACAACGTCGTGGCGGAGATTGAGGCATTCCTCGCTCGATACTCCTCCACTCTGTTGCATCAAGTCAAAAGGCCAGGCAGGCCGAAAAGAGACCAGTGCCATAGGAAGTTTACGTGGTGGACTTCAATACTTTTGAAAAAGCAGAAGGAAAAAGACAAAGAGGCGGTCAAGCCTCCTCCGGCCAAGTCTGCTGAATGGAGAGAAGGTCCCTCCCTATGGGAGAAGATGAGAAGCATGCTCTACTCCTTTTCCCGAGATAAAACTCGGGTCTTATTTGAATGGGCTACCAAGTATAACAAAATCACACTACCAGAGCCGAAGAGGCCAGATGACTTGAGAAGGAAGGACGATCCTCACTTTTGCCTGTATCATCAAATGATCGGGCATACCATCGAGAAATGCTACATCTTCAAGGATGTTATTGATAATCAAGAAAGGAGAGCTGGACATGGGAGAGCTCAAGGTGGATCCCCCGCAGCCGCATGAAATGCCTAACCTGGCTACAACTATCAATATGGTGTCATTATACCAGCAGTTGCCTGAGGAGTTGTCGGAGGATAACACCCAACATACCTATGAAGCTTTTGTCCTAGCGCTGGCCCAAGACCAAGGAAATTGGCAGGCTACACCGGCGAAGACAAGAAGAAGAAGACATGCACCCTGACCTAGTTCGGGAGTTCATGTAAGGGGCATCACGCCTCGACCGGTACCACCACTGGTAGTCCCAGTGTGGCATGACATGTCCCCTTGGCTAGTCATGAGGTGGCCCACCTACAACAGGTAGAAACTTATCCCGATGCAGGTACACAAAAAAGTCAGCCCTACAGTCAAGCAGCTTCAGGCCATCATCGACGGGCTCGAGGAATATGAACAGCCCCAGATCTAGCCTGTAGAATTGAAAGAATATGTTCCTTGGGAGCAACTTGAGTCTCTCAAACTTGCCCCAGAAGCAGAAGCCGGGACTGTAGAGGAGCCTCCTCTGTGGGGTGAGTTCCCCCAAGAGTAGTCGCCCGCCACTGGGGAAAAGAAGAAGAAGAAAAAGAGAAGGTCAAAGAACAAAAGAAAAGGGGAAGTTATCATGTCCTATAATACTCTGACAGCATTGTTTGACACTACTCTTTCCTTGGAGGACGGAGAGGAAAAGATCTACCTTGAACCGACAGAAGCAAATCAAGTCGAAGCCTCCACTTCCCAACATGCCACCAGATCGGGAAGGAAATGGGGACACCCTCTTTAGGCCAACCACAACATCATGTTCAAGGGAGAGCAACCATATCACGTCCCCGAACCCAAGGTTAAGGGCATGGAGATTCCCCCTCCATCGGGCCTCTACCTCGAAGCATCAAGCGGCCAAAGTGTCCCTTCATTTATCGAGTTCCTACTGTCGAAGAGCGGCAAACAACCATGTCTGCAAGAGACCTGACAAGCAAAAGAGGCAAGCGGCCCTTTGGCCCCACCCGTGGCTATTCCTCCTCCAACGAGAGAAGAGAATGACTGCATTCCCAATCTTGCCCAGTTCCTGCAAGAAAAAGAGCCAGCCCAACAACCGTTGCAGACCTAGAATGCATCCAACGAAGGAAATGAACCCCTTTGCAAGCTGGCCCCTCGGGCGTGGAATGACAGCAGACAGGATAAAACTGAAGAAATGAGGTTGGCCACTGTCAAGGTCATCAATAGAATAATGGAGTAGCTGAGAAGAATCCCAACGAGGTTCACTATCTGGGAGATACTCTCTCTAGACGAAGGAACCCGATGTTGACACTAAAAATATTCCTAATTTTTCCTAACTTCTGCCGGTTTTAAGCTCCGACCGAGTGCTCTTGTGCCGGTAGAGAAGAAAAGAAAGAAAGGAAGAAAAAGAATGGACAAAAGATGAAGAAGAAAAGAAAAGATGCTCGGCTCTAACGGACAACTGATAAAGCAAGACCCGAGAGCACGGAAGAATATTTGAAATCATCCCCGAAGAAACAAATAGAAGTCCGAACATTGAGGCAAGTCAGTCGAGTGGCCAATCCTCACAAAAGAATAAAATGAACACAAAATGGGCCTACACAAGCTAAATGGGCCAAAAGATGCTAGAAGTTGGTTGAAGGGGCCTTAAACCGGCATGGCCCATGATGAACCGGCAGCATGATGAACCAGTGCGTATGGGAGCTTGAAGCCACGTTAAACCAGCGCGCAAAAGGGCTTCAGGGCCAGTGGTTCTGGCTCGTAAAAGCTCATGTCGTATTAAGATGAGCCCCCCTCCTCTATAAAATCCACCGCTGTAAGCAAAAAAAAAGACGGGGAGAGCGGACAACAAAAAAGAGAGATAGAGAAGCTTGGGGGAGAAGAAAGGGGGAACTCCAGAGAGAGGGAGAAGAAAAGAGAATTCCAATGGGGGAAAACAACAAAGAAGGGATACGAGGGCCAGTCAGAGAAGAGATAATAGAGAGTATAGTAGAGAGGAAGGGAGATCGGGCAGCGCTCTAGAGAGGAGAAGGTGGGTCTTCGTCCGATGATGCCCAATTCGGGCTACAGCTCCCCTCCCCATTTGTTTCCCTTTGTATTTTCTATTGTAATCTCTAGTGAATCTCCATTTCGTTCTCAATTTAATGTAGTGTGTTGTCTCTGTTAAGAGCAATAAATAAATCACAGTTTGCATAACTCTGGGTTCTCTCATATCATCTTTCATTATGTTCGTCTCCTCTCCTATCGATCACCGATCATGTGTATTTGTGTGTTTCTGCGCTGGCCTTGCCTGCACATCGGTCGATCATTTTCGTTTCTCTGGTTCCCAACCTAAATGGTCCTTCTCTAGTGGGCCTAAGGGATACGCGCCCTCATTCCATGTGAACGGCTATGCAGAGGGTCATTAATCTTTCCCGATGGTCATCATAGATCTGCCTAGCATGGTATGATCTCTGTCTGGTCCGTTCTTGGGAACATCAGGTCGATTACCTTCGTTTGATGTGAATTTACGCAAGGTGTTTGCCTCCCCCCATTTTCACGTTAACCTTTTTTTTGGGCTACAAATCACTCTGATTATACGATCAGTCCCATGGTTGGCTGCCCTTTCAAGATTAGGGGTCCAGTTATGCTATTCATACAGATCTTCTAGATGCCTTAATCGAAGGGATTAATGGATTATAATATCGAGAATTACTTCCTTTCTGATCCCCTATTTTCTGATGTTTTGCCCTGTCTCCACGGGTCATCTCCTTCCACCCTTCCTTCCTGTGAACTATGGCCCCTTAAAACGGCGTGGGGTAAATCGACGCGTCGGCTTCCACATCGGTTTAACCCCCGCCGCATTAAACCTTCTCCAATGCCCCCGCCGTATTAACCCCTTTCTATCTAGCATGTCGGTTCACGAAGGTCTTTATATATCGTTGAATATTTATAACACGTGTCTGTATTAAACTAGCCACAAAGTGACCCAATACGGCAAGCTTTTTTTAGTCAACAAGAGAGGGATCGAGATAGACCCTAACAAAGCCAAGGCCATTGTCGAAATGACTCATCCCAAGAACATTAAAGAAGTCCAAGGTCTAATCGGGCGTTTACAATTCATCAGGAGATTTATATCTCATCATTTACAACGTTGCAAGCCCTTTTATGACATGCTCAAGGGGGAGGCTAAATTTGTATGGAACAATAAATGTCAAAAGACCTTCAAAGACCTGAAGAGTTACCTTCAAAATCCTCCCATCCTGGCTCCTCCGGCCTTGGGTCGGCCTTTACTTGTTCAAAACTCTAAGGCCGGAGCAATCCACTACCTATCAAAACTGTTCAATGAAGCTGAGAAGAAGTACACTACCATAGAAAGGACATGCGTGGCCATCGTCTGGGTCACCCAGAAGTTGCAACATTACTTCCTAGCACACGAAGTGAAGCTCTTGGCGTGAATGGACCCAATCAAATACTTGCTGAAAAAGCCTGTATTGACTGATCATCTAGTGAGATGGCAAAGTTTTCTCAATCTATTTGATATCACCTATGTCAGTCAGAAGGCGGTCAAGGGACATGCCATTGTCGAGCACTTTGCCTATCATCCACTTCCCACATATTCTCTCGTCAATGACGATTTCCCAGACGAAGAGTTAGAGCCATCTTTAATGGTGAACCTTCATGGATCCTTTATTTCGATGGTGCACTAAACTCTAAGGGTTGTGGAATCAGAGCTGTCCTTCAGTCTCTGAAAGGTGTCATTATTCCCCACACTTGTCTATTGACCTTCCCTACCACGAACAATGTGACCGAGTATGAGGCACTCCTCATGGGCCTAAAAATGACATTAGACCTAGGAGTCAAGGAGCTCCAGATAATCAGAGATTCCCAGCTGATACTTAGACAATCCCTCAGCAAGTACCAAACCTGGGACCCAAAGCTAAGGCCATAATAGGATCTGGTCAGCAAGGTAGTCTGGCGGTTTAGGAAGCTAACCCTAGTGCATACTCCTAGAGACCAAAACATCTTGCCCGATACTATTGCTTCTCTATCCTTCTCCCTCACAATTCCATTAGAAAGTCCCTCAGCCACTGTCATCATGTAGAGGATGCGTACTCCTTCACACGCTGATCCATGGTTCTAGTAGTTCTTGGAGCCTACTCCCCAAGTTCACTCCCTTTCTCATGAGCTAGAAATTGACCTGGATGATGGCAATCAATGGCTCTTTGATATTGAGAACTATCTTTGTGATGGATCCTTCCCTGAATATGCTACTACTCTCGACTGACGAGCCATCCCTCGGGCCACGGAGTGCTTCGTCATCATTGGTGGTCTCTTGCATCGCAAGTCCCTTAGTGGAGTATATCTTCGTTGCGTTGATGAGGTTGAATCTCGCATAGTCATTGAGACTATGCATTCCAATGAATGTGGTGACCATGTGAATGGTCACATGCTAACTCAGAAACTCCTCGGACATTACTACTAGCCTACCATGGAGGATGACTATGCTCACTATGTCCGTCACTATGCTAAATGCCAACTTCATGTGGACAAGGTTCATGCTCCTTCATCTTCCCTTCACCCTCTTATAGCTCTTTAGTCTTTTGCCATGTTGGCATTCAACATAGCCAGCACTCTAGAAGATAAGACCGGAGAAATCTGGAGGAAGTCTTTCATCCTCATCTCTTTGAAATACTAGTGATTCTGATGGGAATCAACTCTAGTCATTAGGCCCAATTCAGAGAATTTATTTGAAATTGACAGTTGGAAATTTTGGAGACTTTGTATAGTAGCTATACGTTCGAGAAGGATAGTTGTGCTGGACTACCGATTGTCATCTGCTGAGAAAGAAAAGGAACTAGGTAAAGACTGAATGCCACGTTGGCCCATCGAGGAGGTCGCTGGTGGGGCATCTAGCAAGGCACATTTCAAACTACCAATATCGGCTTACTGCGTGACATGAGGAGAATTGTTTGAAACTGGGGAAGCAACAATAGAATCAGGCATACCTAGATAGTTGTCTACGAATGGCAGACCATCGCTTGGAACATGGTCGATTGTCATCTGATCCATAGAGAGTGATACATCAGCATCTCTGTTATGTCCCTGTGAAGGAACAGCGGCAGGGCGAGCCCCCTCCACATCCTGAGTGGAATCAGGGGAGATCTCAGAGGTCAGTTTTAGCTGCCAAGTCTGACGTGGGCCCTGTTCTCTGGTATTAATAATGGTCGATTTAGAGAAAGGAATAGCCGAGTGTCCATCATCAGTAGGATGCACCTTTTGTTTATGCTTCAGACAGTCTTTTGACTCATGGCCAAATTTTCTACAGGACAAATAGAAGAAGGGAACAAATAGAGGGACCAGAGGCTATTTCATACCATCATTACCAACACCAATCTAGACCTCCGATGGGATGGGCTTTGAAACATCAGTCTCAACACACCCCAGAGAGCGCACCCCACCCCAGAGAGGTGGAATGTTGTCACTCTACCAGGCTCAGCCAAAGGTAAGATATGATATTAAATAAAAACATGATTACACTAGTGCCGGAACATACCACTGATTGAGGGCATACCCCCAGTGGAAATACAAGACAATACTCATCAAAATACAGAAGAAAAGAGCTAGGAACTAAGAAGAATACCCCTAATTGAGGGCATACCCCTGGTTTGGTTATGCACTATAATATGATAATATGCTAAGTATTCGATATATGATCTATGTGAACAGCTAATAGCAATCCACACAGATCATATATCGAATACTTAGCATATTATCATATTACAGTGCATAACCAAATCAAAAATCAACAAAACCCACAAACGATGAGTCAATTGAGCTGGTATTGGGCTGAAGTTCAAGTTCAGAAACTCTCCTCACGCAAGGTGTGTGAGCAAACACTTTTCTATATACCACTCAATGACTTAAACATAACCATATGTAAGCATGTGAAGATAGATCGGAGATAGGGAGCAATCATACATGCAAACCACACTTGGACAATGATTTTTAGGTGATTCGGTCAGCTACCCACAGACCTATGTCCACCCCCACTCAAATCAAGTGAGGCTTCCCTTGCAAACGCAAGACCACAGACTTAATCTATAACAATCACTAATACCACAGCTTGACCCGAAGGAACACACTCCTCCCTTCTTCTGAAAAACTCAGAAGGACCCCAGAAGAACCGATCCTCCCTTCCTCTGATACCACAGAGGGAACCATGAATAGCACCCAGCTGCCCACAAACCCAGAGGATTTAATCCTCTCTTCCTTCGAAATCTCAGAGGGAACAAACGCTGATACATAGCTTCCCCGACCCCCACAATAGGGTATCGAAATTACAAGGAGAAATTAAAAGGAGCAAATGAAACACAAAAGGAAAACAAAGAAAAGAGATTCTATTAAACATAAAAACACAATATATTAGAATCATCAAAACCATTGTCAAAGATAACGAGGCGGCGCACAGAACCCAACAAGTTTCATTGAAATGTGGTGACCAAGAGGACTGTGACCTTCAGGCCATGGGCAACTGAAACTCAGCAGCTAGCAGCTACAGTAGGCAGCAAAATACAACAAGCAACAATAGCAGCATTCATAGCCAGCTGTCACAGCTCTTACTACACCAACAACAACATCATTAGCATCATTAGCATTGTCAGCATGAGCAAGTGCAACTGTACAACGACAACAACAACAAGCCGCAACAAGTAGCAGTAGCAACTAGTATCATTACCAGTAATAGCTCGAAGCAATAGCAGTCAATAGCTTGAACAAAGTCAACATCAACAACAACAAGTAGCAGCTAAACTAGCAATAAGAACAGCATCAGCAGTAGCAGCCAGCAACAGCTAGCATCAACAAGCATCAACTGCAACACCAGCAACAGCTAGCATTAGTAGAAGCAGGCAGCAACCTATAACAAACATCAGTAGCAGCAGCTAGCATAAGAAGCAAAATCAACCTTAACAACAATAATAGAATTGGCAGCCAGTAGCAACTAGTAGTAGGCCAGCAATACAAATAACACTAGTTGGAAGCTAGCAACATCATCAGCAGCCATAGCAACAACAATAGGTTCAGCATGGCCAGTATCAAATAGCAACAGTTTTCATCAACAATAGCCAGCTACTTCAGCCAGGCTAGTAAACAATAGAAGTAGCAAGCTACTTCAGCAAGGCCAACAACAACAAGATCAGTAGTAGCAACTACAATCAGAAAGGCCAGCAACCACATTAGCAACAATAGCAACTAGCAGCAACGCTAGCATCAGTAGCATCAATAGCATGAAGCAATAGCAGTTAGTAGTTTCAACAAAGTCTACAACAATAACAACAATAGCAGCAACAATAGCAATAGCAGTAATGGCAACATGCAACAGCAATTACAACAAGCAATAGCAGTAGCGGCAGCTAGTAGCAGCAACAAGAAAAAGTCAGTCGACCTTCCCAAGTTGGGTAGACTGAAAAAGGCTAAAATCAGTCGACCTATAGGAAAGTCAGTCGACTAATTTGGGATATTAGTCGACTGATATTGCCTCAAGGCTACAACTCGTGTAGTCTACTAGCAGGTCATTCTGGTCACATGATAACTTAAGCAGTCACCTAACTGCTTGCTCCAGGACAACGTCCTTGACTCCAGGACAGGTACTTTCGGTCCTAGAAGGTCCTAGGATAGAATTTTCAATTGTTTCTTTTGGTCCAATTAGTAGACTAATTTGAAAAGGCCTAAGGACAAGGAACCTTCCTTTTTACATTGGACCAATAAGTTTATTTCTATCAATGATCTTGACAGTCCAACAGATCTGAAAAAAGGCTTTAGACAAAAAAGTTCTTTTTACCATGGTCCAATCAGAGGACAGATCTGAGAAGGTTCTGTGACAAAGAACCTTAAATTTTTTTGGACCTATCAGCGTGCAGAACTGGAGGGAAAACTTTCTGCCCTTTCCCTCTATAAATATGGACCCATTGCATGAAGAAAATCCCGATGCTACCAGGAAGAAGAGAAGAGCGGGAAAAACCAGAGAGTACTTGAGCCTTGAGCAGAAAATCTGTGAGCAAGAGAAAAGAAGAGAGGAGAAGCCCAACAGCTGGTGATTTTCTTTCTGATTCAGCCTTTGGCACTACCGATTGGGGAGCCGGGGCCATCTTTTCTGCTTGAGAGACCTCTTTATTAGATGGCAGGATATCAGGTACATGCTCGTCCCGTTCGGGAAGTGTGTAGGGTATATTCAGCCTTTTCATCTTCGACTTGCTCTCTTGAGTGCCGAGACGTACGTGCCGCATAGTCAATTTTGTTATCCACAAATGTCCCCCACCTGCGGGTAGCGCAAGCGAGGGACGAGTGCGTGGGGTCTGCGGGTGTAGAGCCCTTCCAGTTTTGTGATCCTCGTTCCCGAGCCAGCTGGTTCATTGTCGATTCGCAAGAAAGTGCTCAATCTTTCAGCGAAGGGTTGAGAGGACCACTTCACCGCGTAGGCACACGGACCGAGATGTCTACCCCACGTGAAGAGTGGTTTAATCATCAGTATAGGGTGGATACCGAAGCAAAGAAGCAGAGTTAATGCGACGGCCTAGACAAGGGGCCCAAGCCGATCGGATGAAGCCAATCCCGAAAGGGAGTTGGCGGCTCGTGTTGATTCAAGTAAAATTGTTTATTCATCGACTTAGACGGAGGGTCCGAGCCGAGCAAAGTGGGTCTCTTCGTTCACAGCCTCGGACAGAAGGTCCGAGCTGTGGGTTTATTCATCGGTGGGACAGGGAATTGTAACATTCAGGTGGTTGATTCATTGACATGGGGTCAGTGCCAGAGCAAGGGTCTTTTGTTCGTGGCATCAGATGGAAGGTCTGGGCCACTAGTTTGTTCATCGATGCCGACAGGGAGTCGGGGACCGACGTGGTTTGTTCATTGACACAGGATTAGTGCCAAAGCAATGGTCTTTTTGTTCATGGCTTCAAACGGAAGGTCTGGGCCACCGGTTTGTTCATCGATGCCGATAGGGAGTCGAGGACCAACGTGGTTTGTTCATTGACACGGGGTTAGTGCCAAAGCAAGGGTCTTTTTATTCGTGGCTTCAGACGGAAGGTCTGGGCCACTGGTCTGTTCATTGATGTCGACAGAGAGTCAGGGACCGACGTGGTTTGTTCATTGACACAGAGTTAGTGCCAAAGCAATGGTCTTTTTGTTCATGGCTTCAGACGGAAGGTCTGGGCCACTGGCTTGTTCATCGATGTCGATAGGCAGTCGAGGACCGACATGGTTTGTTCATTGACATGGGGTTAGTGCCAAAACAAGGGTCTTTTTGTTCGTGGCTTCAGACGGAAGGTCTGGGCCACTGGTCTATTCATCGATGCCGACAAGGAGTCAGGGACCGACGTCGTTTGTTCATTGACACGGGGTTAGTGCCAAAGCAAGGGTCTTTTTGTTCATGGCTTCATATGGAAGGTCTGGGCCACTGGCTTGTTCATCGATGCCGATAGGGAGTCGAGGACCGACGTGCTTTGTTCATTGACACGGGGTTAGTGCCAAAGTAAGGGTCTTTTTGTTCATGACTTCAGACAGAAGGTCTGGGCCACCGGTTTGTTCATCGATGCCGACAGGGAGTCGGGGATCGACGTAGTTTGTTCATTGACTCGGGGTTAGTGCCAAAACAAGGGTCTTTTTGTTCATACCTTCAGATGGAAGGTCTGGGCCACCAGTTTGTTCATCGATGCCGACAAGGAGCCGGGGACCGACGTGGTTTGTTCATTGACACGGGGTTAGTGCCAAAGCAATGCTCTTTTCATTCATGGCTTGCCAATGGATCAGGACTCATGAGGAGGCACAGGGTCAACTGATTTATGAAATCAGTCAACCTGTGTGTGTGCGAGGTCGACTGATTTTTGAAATCAGTCGACCTGCTCGTGCACAAGGTCAACTGATTTCTTTTGAAATCAATTGACCCGCGCATGCGCAAGGTCGATTGATTTTGGGAAATCAGTCGACCTGTGCACGCGCAAGGTCAACAGATTTTCAAAATCGGTCAACCTGTGTATGCACAAGGTCGATCAAATTTTTTTTTGAAATCAGTCACCCTGTGTGTGCACAAGGTCGACTGGTTTTTTTTGTTATATCTTGCTTGTTTATCTAGTTTGGCTTGTTGTTTATTTTCTTTGTTTGTGACATGTAAAATACGTAATTTGAATCAATGTAGCATTTATTCATCAAGGTACGTATGGTCTTAGAATCATTCGAGAAATGACTTTGTTAGTTGCGAACAAACAAGCATGCAAGGATTTAACTGGATATTCATGCGAGATGATATCTGGTACGAGGCAGAGCATTGTCTTATGCATAGTGAAAGTTTTCAGCTGGATCTAGTCCAACATTCAGCAACTCACCATTGTATATACCAGAAAGTCATAACATGCAAGCACACATAAGTCGAAGTATGCATGAGATGCTTTAGAGAAATGTTATGCAAGGTTTAGCGCATGCAAAAGGTATATGCAGACATACCAATGACTTTTATGCAATTTTAGTGTATATGAAGTTTTGACCTTATTCCATTTGTCATCTCTTTTCGTCCTTCCTTTGGAGTTAGGGTTAATCCACCACTTATTTATTTATTGGTTAAACCTCTTGACGAGATTTCGGCAGCATCTCCCTTAGACCCAAGCATTTCAGGGGTAAGAAGCGAGTACTCATCCACGGAGAATCCGAGATGATCCCTTAGATGTTCAGACATGCCCAAAGCAGCTACGTACCAAGTTATCCATTGCTCTGTATCCCTGTGGACTAGCCTACGAGGGGATCAGGATTGCCAGGATGATCCGAGAGGGGCTAAAAAAGCACAGAATCGTGATCAAAAAGATGGGGCAACATCGGACAAAACATTGCATCGAATCAGGCATAGAGGGTGGCACCGGATTGGGCCACTCGGCCACTCTGGATTAGGCCATAGGAGGGCGCCGGATCAAGCCAATCGACCATGCTAGATCAAGCCGTAGGAGGGCACCGAATCAGGTTGTTCGGCCACCACCAGATCACCCAAAGAAGAAAGGGCGTCGGATCATAGGCTAACCAAAGCGCAGCCCAGCGCCAAATCAACTAATGAATAGGGGCAGCCCATGTGCGCCATTTCACGTATGCAAGAGGGCACCGGATCAGCCTGTTGAAGGGCTATCAGGTTAATTGCCAAAGTACGCCGATTCAAAGAGAGAGAAGGGGAGAGCACTGGTTCGAATGAACTGGAAGGGGCGCCGTATCATACAGTTCACCGCACTTCAGATCATCAGCGATGAAAACATAGCATCATTAAATCCTTCGGTGAATGTTGTGTGAAGTGCCAAAGGGGGATTCAATCACATAGTCATGAAGGGTTGGTCTCCCCATGAATTTCCCCCCTCTTTGATGGATTACAGATGAGAGGAAAAGATAGTTAGAATCCTATGGGTTTACACAGGACAGCAATACCAGTTCACGAGAGGGGGGAAAAACATATGGAATTCATGACCTAAATTGGTGAATGACCAAATAGGTATATCCTTCCTAATTTGAATAATAAAACTCTGAATTTCGCCCTTCAGTTGCTGATCTTCCAAGTGTTGCCAGATTGGATGTTGATAATTTGCCATGGCATCTTGAACAGTACAGTCTTCAGTCAGGGGAAGATTCTATATATTAAGAGTATCAACCAAAGTCTTATTTTTGTGCCAATTGTCTTTCAAAAAATTAGTGGTAGCACCATCTTGAACAATCATTTGGAAGCCTGCCAAAAGGATAGACCGGGCTTTCTCAAAGTCATTAGCTTTTATGCCAGCTGGGAATGGAGTTTTGCAATCTGAGATATGGAGGCCATGATAATACTTGCTTCTCACAAACTTTGCCCAAAGAGAGTTGTTGTGTGTAGAAAGCCATAGTTGCTTAACATAGAAACACAATTGAGTATCAGATTGACTTTGGATGCCTAGTCCACCTTCAGAGAATGGACAGTACATTTTATCCCAAGATACCCAATGCTTCTTGTGGGCTGTTTCAAAACCCTGCCAGAAGAAGTTAGAGCAAATGTTCCCAATTTGTTTGAGAATAGTGTAAGGGATGGAAGCAGCACTGGCACTATACATGGGAATGGAGGCTAAAATCGATCGAATTAGAACAAGTCTCCCTGCCTGAGATAGTAATTTACTTTGCCAACCAGCTAGCTTAGCATTGACTTTGTCCAACAGATATTTGAAATGAGGGCTTTTAACTCTTCCTTTAAAAAGAGAGATGCCCAAGTATTTAATACTTCCAGTCTTGTGTTGATAGCCTGATAATTGACCTATTCGGTCAATAGAGCGTCGAGGCATCTGTTTAGCCACCATAAAGTAGCTTTTTTGAGCATTGATTTTCTGACCAGAAGACAACACATATCTCTTCAAGAACAGCAGTAAATGTTTGAGTGAGGATACTCCACCATTCATAAAAATGATGGAATCATCCACGTAAAGAATGTGTGATATATGCTGGACACCATGGGGGAGATGGTAATATTCACACTATCCAGAGGCAAACAAATAACTGAGGCCCCTACTCAGAACTTCTTCAGCTAGGATGAACAGAGCAGGGGCTAAGGGATCTCCCTGTCGAACCCCTCTTGAAGACTTGAAAAAGTCATGAATGTGTCCATTGAGAGATATAGAAAACCAACCGTTTACCATCATTTGGGCAATTAAAGAAACAAACCTATTGGATAATCCAAAGCTTTTCAACACCAAAAAAAAAAAATCTCACTCTATGCGATCATAGGTTTTTGCCATGTCAAGTTTGAGAAGCATATTATGTCCTCTTATTGGTCTATCAATTTCCATAAACATTTCCTTGGCCAGCGAAAAATTGTCAGTGATTTATCTTCCACTGATGAAACCACTTTGCTCATTGGATATAATGGAAGGCAGAATAGGTCTCAACCGATCACAAATGACTTTGGAAATAATTTTATATGTAAAATTACATAAACTAATAGGTCTGAAGTCAGCATAAGATGTTGGATTGTTTACCTTCGGGATCAAACAGAGAATAGTGGAAGTGACACCTTGGGGTAAACCCCATCCTTGAAAAAAACTCTGAACTGCACTGATGACATCCTCTTCTATAATATCCTAGCATTGAGTAAAGAAACCCTCAGTTAAGACCAGAACACTATGCTGTGTGCTATCCCCTTGGCAAATGAATCCTCCGACCCCTTTTTCAATATACTCTTTCCATCATTCTGCCCTTGGGCCCTTCCTCCTCCTCCACCAGATTCTTCTTGCTGCATGTTATCCATTGAGCTCGACAAAAAAATGCCAAATTTGAGACCGAGATCTCAGTGGAGGATTATGCTATGCTCTGCCCATCTTCTTCCCAGGGGCACGAGACCCCTATTTCTTTTCCAGTAGATTTCCTATCTTCTAGGTTAGATGTATAGTGTGTAAAGTATCCTAGGCTAGAAGAGTCAGTTAGGATACAGTCTATTTCTAGTGTTTCTGGCCCTTCCACGTCTGCGATGCACCCGATGATGCATCATTCTAGAACTATTCTAGATAGGTTTCTTCAGGATCTTGCCCAGTGTTGTCATGCCCTCCTAAAATGCCCTGAGTTTGTAGCAACTGTCATCGTCCTAGAGAATGATGAGGAATTAGATGGGGTATGGAGCAATGACATATTGGGCGTTTATGAAATCGTAGATGAGAAGGACCCAATTGATGATGAGGATAGTGATGTGGATGACACTGCTGATTTGCACGCACAAGGTTTGAAGAGATTCGTTGAGCCGTCATCAACAGTGGATGAACCCACGAAAGAAATTAATCTTGGTACAGAAGAGGATCCAAGACACATAATCATTTCAGCTAATCTCCTTCCACTGGTAGAAGAGGAGTTAATCAAGATTTTACGGGAGTATGGCGATTCTTTTGCCTGGTCCTATGAGGACATGCTAGGCCTTGACCCCGCCCTGGTAGAACATAGACTCATACTTAAGCCATGGGCAACACCCATCAAACAAAAATTGAGAAGATTTCACCCTCAAATGGCCTTAAAAATGAAAGAGAAAGTCGATAAATTGCACAATGCTAGGTTCATTAAAGTCGCTCTATATCCTCAACGGGTGGCAAATATAGTCCCTATGATGAAAAAGGATGGAAAAGTTTGAATTTGTATTGATTTCAGGGACCTGAATAAGGAATGTCTGAAAGATGACTTCCCGCTTCCTCACATCGATGTGTTGGTTGACAACACGGTCAGGTACAAAGCCCTCTCATTTATGGATGGTTATTTAGGATACAACCAGCTCTGTCTTGCTCCGGAAGATCAAGAGAAAATCTCATTCACCACGTCCTGGGGCACGTACTACTACGTGGTCATGCCATTTGGATTGAAGAATGCTGGCGCCACGTACCAACGGGTGATGATGGCAATCTTCCACGACATGATGCATGTGTATATGGAAGCTTACGCGGACGACATCTTGGTGAAGTCGAGGACAAAGGAAGAGCACCCTGTTGTCTTAGCTAAGATGTTGCAAAGGGCTAGGGAGTACAAACTGAAAATGAATCTGAAGAAATGTGTATTTGGGGTAGCATCCGGGAAACTACTAGGGTTCATAGTTAGCAAGCGGGGGATTCAAATTGATCTGAACAAAGCAAAGGTCATCATGGATATGCCACCGTCGAAGAACATCTCTGAGCTTTGAGGTTTGATTGGGCGTTTGTAATTTATTTGGAGATTCATATCTCAGCATTCGCAAAGGTGCCGCCCATTCTATGAATTGTTGAAGGCGGGGGCTAAGTTTGAATGGAATGAGCAATGCCAAAAGGCCTATGAGGATCTTAAGGTTTATTTGTCCAATCCCCCAGCTCTACAACTCCTTGTCCCTGGGAAACCCCTGATATTCCTTAGTTCTACAGAAGCACCAAAAATAGAATTAGATTAAATCTTGATAGCTTAAGTCAAAAGGCTTTCTCAATGGGGATTTTCTTGATCCTTCGAGTTTCATCCTTTGACTGTAGTAGAGGATCATGATCTAACGAGAATAGTAATCAAATGCAAGTTCCGTATACTAGAGCAGTCCAAAATACGTTTATTCAAATTTATTCACCAGACAAACATTCTAGACTCATATAGTGTTTGGTCATCATCAAAATCTAACAAATAAGAGCTTTCACTCAAGGGGGTTCAATAATAACGAGCTTAGATTCTAATGGAACAGGCCTCATAGGCAAAATATCAGCAAAGCTCTTAGATATGAAGGAATGCATAGCTCTAGTGTCAAATAAGACCGAGGCAGGTATTGAGCACATAGAGAGAGTACCTTCCACGATGCCTCCATCTTCAGTAGGTTCTGCATCCATAAGAGCTTGAAGTCTTCCTTGCTTATTGATAGCAACTGGAAGCTTTTTCGACAGGGCTTGCTCATTAAGAAGTGGACAATTCGAGATTCTATGATCCTGACTTCCACAGTAAAGATAGGCACCGAGTCTTCTCTAGCACTCATCCGCCTTGTGTCCGGGCTTCTCACAATTTTTGCATAGTTCTTTTGATGACGTAGTAACCGGGATAATTTGTTAATCAAACGATCCTGGCCTCTTGTCTTTTTGAAAGTCACATCCATCCTTATTGAAATTACACCCATCGTTATTGAAGTTACGCCCATCAAAATTGGGCCTCTTCTTCCTGAAGGAGGGCTTAAATTTACCGGTGCTAGTTACTAGCTCCCTCTTGGCATCCCTTCCCCGGATGTGATCAAACAACTCCGTTGCATCTTCCAAGAGTTGGGCTCTTTTCACGGTATCGGTATAAACCTAGATATCCATCAGGACGAGTTGAGTAATATATTATTACTTCGAACCATTTAAAAGCCTCCTCGCCTTCATCTTTTCGGCACCTACAAGGTGTGGCGTGTACCATGATAGTCTTGCGAATTGGGCTTCATATTCCACCACCGTCAAACTTCTTTGCTTCAAGGAAGCGAATTTAGTGGCCTTCCTTTCTTGCACCCGATAGGAGAAATATTTGTTGTTGAAGTGCTCCATGAACTCCTCCCACAACACATGATCGTGTAATAGAGTTGCTTCGACTGACTCCCACCAAGCACGAGCATCCCTTTCCAGTTGAAAGGTGGTGAGTAGGATATTTTTCTCATCAGTGCATTGCTTGACTCGGAATGTCCTCTCGATTTTCTTTACCTAATGTTCGGCCTCATCCAAGTCCGTGGACCCTGCGAACTTGGGAGGGTTCATGCTTTTAAAGTTCCTATGCAAGTGTCCCGCTCCTCGATTAGCTCCTCCTTGGGCTACCTGCTACAGAGCTTAGGTTACTCCTTGGACGCCATTGAGCTCTCTCGGGAGCCATTGGTAATAATTAAGCCTGCAACCACAACTACCAAACTTAAGTGTTTTGTTTATTTCTTGATTAATCATTCTTTAAAGCTTAGCCCATGGCTCTACCCAATCTTACCGGGAAGGTTCAAGACACTATCTAAATTTCTAGATCAATATCTAGAACCTATATCAATGGAAACCTAGGGTTTATGAAACCTAGACTCTGATACCACAAAGACTGTCACACCCCGACGCAGAATATCGAGGCGCGAATGACACATTCCGCTACTATCGGTTCAGGTCGTGACAAATATTCCCTACTATGGTAATATAAAAATGGGGATGAATCCTTCAGATAAGAAGAGTAGTAGAAGAAAAAAGAGCAGTAGAAGAAGAAGAAAGGGGAGGGAACGAAAGAAAAAAGGAGAGCAGAAGAAGAAAAGAAGAGGGAAGAGCAAAATGCAAAGTAGAGCTTCAGAGAAGTGAAGAGAATAGAAAGAGAGAAGGGGAGGAAGTCCGCTCGAGGTGGGCTTGCTTGTATTTTTTTTTTGTTTCATGCCCGATGGAGGGCTATATCCCATGTACCCTTTTCTTGGATCAATGAAATAGCTGGCTACCAAGCCTTGTTTCAGGACTATCTTGTTGTCTTGAATGTCTATTCTTTTTTGTGTTGATATTTGTGCAATGAATGCTTCCCCCTTTCCTGTCATTGATTTGTAGTTCACTCAGGCGATCTAGATAGTTACCTCCTAGGCATGAGTGTCCGGGGTTTACTTAGAACAGTGAGTAGGACTCTAGGACCTAATCTACCTAAGATAACCCTATGTTACCTCCTCCTGATGAGAGGAGAATGTCTGGTTCTCATCGTAACTATTCGCCCCATTGGTTTCTCCCTTTTGCAAAGAGAATACTGAAGTCCCTGCACGCCTTGCCTATTTTTTTCTTTGAATGAATGAAAATTTATGGCCACCTAGCCTTAATTTTGAACATCACTATCCCAGATATATGTATATGATGTGATTTCTACTATGTTTCCCCTCTCATAGTGGACGAACGTGATTTCCCTTTCCCCCTACCGGTGATTTCCACACTAGGCAGTGGCTCCCGGAGTTTGCCCAAGAAATGGGTAGGGCCCCAGGGTCTGGATCACCTGAAGGATCCTTTCACCCCCTTCTGGCATGGGGCCATCATCCCCTAACCCCGTCACTAGCTTTGTCTGCAAAAAGGGTGGGAACCATCAAGCCTAAACCTCTTTCTCGGTACTCCATCAGAGGGAAGGGAAGGATGGCTAATGGTTCATGTTGTTAACCTCTGTAATTTTTCCTTCGTTGACCTTCCCCCTTGCGACGTGATCGCTACTCTGTCTCTCCCCTACCGTGATACTTTGTTGGTCCAGCAGCTACTGTATGGCTGAGCCGACAACCCCGCTACTCCGCTAATCCGGTGGCTACCCTTGCTTCACTGATCCGGTAGCTACCCTTGCACTACTGAGCCGATGGTTCTCTAGGTGGCTGATCCGGCATTGACCTGCACATAGACCATTCACTGATCCAGTGCCCTATCCCTCTGTGGTGAGTTGGCACAGCCCAAGTCTTGGCCTTTACTGATCCGACAGCTCTGTGCATCACTAATATGGCAGACCCCATGTAATCTATTCAGGAGCCCCAACAAGGTGATCTGGTAGCCCTTTTGAGGATGGGTCTTGCATCTTATTTTCTTTAAGTTGGTAGGTCTGGCACATTGTTACGCTTGTTTCGAATTTTGTACAGTTTGTGTCTCGATTTAAACCACATGTTTCCTTAGAGCACACAACGAGTCCGTTATGAGTGTTGCCGCTCTAGGCGCACTCTGATAATTAAGGGACCATCTCGGATTCTCTGTGGACGAGTACCCACTTCTCACCCCCAAAATGCCTTGGGTCTAGGGGATATGCTACTGAAATTTCGTTAGAAATCTAGATCAAATGAGAGAGCTATTTCTTTAGGAGCTCTATCTCCTATTGATATTTCTGTAGTAGCATCAACACCGATGGATCCATGGTTGCCATGCTGGGGATGCCTTCAACCATTTCTCCCGAAGCGCCTTTGGGTGAGGTGGTTAGTAGAACCTCGTCTTCTTCAGTCGTCACTACATTAGTAGTTAGCGTAGTGACCTCTTCAAAAAGCACTTGTTTTCCTTTCACTACCTTTAGCATTTCTTTTGTAGCTTCACTTCTTCTGGTATTCGGCCCTGACCTTTCAGCTAATCAGGCTAGTTCTTAGGGGTCCTCAAGTAGACTCCCATATTTGCTGGCCACTCTGGTCATGTTGTAAGCAAAAACATGCATCCCTTTTCTTTGTTTGCAGACCTCGCTCTTTGTGCGATCGGGGAAGGTCAATCTCTCAAACACTGATATTCTTCTTCTCTCCTCCAACTGTGGAGGGGCTTCATCGGCCTTGCAATCTGGGCCATCTTCGTACCCATTATCATCTACTGATGATGCCATTCCTCTTTCTTCTTCTTCTTCAACTGCCATCGGCAAACATTCTTCTTCTTCGGCCATAGCCGCTTATAGTAGTCACTACAGGCCTAATTAGGGGTTTCCCAGACCCCTAAAATAACTTCTGACCATATTGGTCATTTCTTCATGACCACATCCTTGGTGGAGGATGGGGGATAATTGTCGATCTCGCACCGGAGGGATGTATGCTAGCTGGGCTCTCCCAGTAGGTTGATCAAATCTTCTCCCTACTGTAGGGATGTTGGCTTGTTGGGCACAGGCCCTAAAGGTAGTGTGGTATGGAGGTTCCACAGCCATTTCTTCTTTTCTTGGGGCCAAGCCCCTCGCATACCTCTTCATCACCTCCACGGGCTCAGGGTTGTAGCGGGCAGGTGCACATTATCATACATGTTGGATCTTCTTAGGGACCCAGACCTGCTTGAAGGTCTTCAGCCTCAGGGCCAGCTCTCTTCAGTCTTGACGGCTAGCTTCTTCCTTTTCAGCTCTCCTCCCAGTTAGGGCCTAGAAGGAGTTACAGACTGGAACGGTGGGTACTACACAGTCTGGGATAACCTGGGCATCTCGCCCGTCTAGGAAGACAAGGACAGCATCGATAAGAATAGACTTGCCAGATGTCGAAAGTTGGCCCGTGACTGGGGTAGAAACTTTCCTTCGGAAGCTTCCTTGGCGGTGGCTCCTAGATTTTTTATAGTGGACAAGTTGAGCCCCCTGAGCCACATGGTCCACCATGCAGCTTGTCAGTTGAGTCTGGCGCCTTGGTAGGCCTCTGCAGCTTCAGGTGTGAGGAACCCTGGGCTTCTTGCCGGTGCTTTCTCCAACCAGCTCTGGAGTTTCTACCTCCAGCACGTTAGTAAAGGCAACACCCAAGAAATTGGGGAAGCTGAGCATATGAGGATAGGTGCCGAAAATAGTCAGTATTGCCTAGTACCCATGAGCAGCATGAGTAGCCACGATCTCGGGGCCGAATGTCAAGGTAGTGAATCCAGCAGCCATTATCACATCCTGCAATCGCAAAAATATGTGAACGATCAACATTCTTTGGTAGGGCCCAGGGCCCATTTATCTTGGCAAAGAGATGAAGGGAAACATGGTCCCACCGGGCATGCCAGACTGTGGCGATGAGATTTTTATTAATAATATTTGGTTGATTTTATTGATTTATTTGGTTTATGGGTTGACCCGGGCCTGCGCCTCCGGCTTGCGCAGTTCGCCCTTCGGCGGGTCCCGGCCGTCCAGGACGCCGGTGCGCAGGATCAGCCGCAGCATCCGCCGCGCCGCCTCGTCGACCTGGTGCTCCGGCGTCTCGCCGGCCTCCACCGCCTTCAGCAGCTTGTCGCCGAACCAGCGCGGCGGGCCCGGCATCTCCAGGTCGTTGCCGGCGTTGGCGGCGGGCGCCGTGGAGTGCACCGCCCCCCAGTCGGACACCACCACCCCGTCGTAGCCCCATTCGCGCTTGAGGATCTCGGTCAGCAGATACGGATTGTCGGTGGCGTAGGTCCCGTTGATCTTGTTGTACGAGGCCATCACCGTCCACGGGTTGGCCGCCTTCACCACCATCTCGAACGCGGCCAGGTAGATCTCGCGCAAGGTCCGCTCGTCGAGCTTGGCGCTGACGACCATGCGATTGAACTCCTGATTGTTCACCGCGTAGTGCTTCAGCGAGGCGCCGACGCCCTCGTCCTGCAGGCCGCGGACGAAGGCGGTCCCCAGCGTCCCGGCCAGGAACGGGTCTTCCGAATAGGTCTCGAAATTGCGGCCCCAGTTGGGGATGCGCATGATGTTGATGGTCGGCGCCAGGACCACGCGGTTGTCCAGCGCCTGCTCCGGGCCGCACTGGCGCGCCAGTATGTCCCCGCCGTCCAGCGGCTGCTCCCCGTCAGCCTCCAGCACGAGTTCGATGCGGCGGTGAGCTTCGACTACAACACCGGCCGCATCGACAATGCCGAGTGGGTGGCGGCCATGAACGCGGGCAGGCGATCCGAGGCGGCGGCCGAGATCATGAACTTCCGCAAGCCCACGTCGATCATCTCGCGGCGTGAGGCCGAGCAGCGGCTGTTCCGGGACGGGACCTACCCCGACAAGGCGACGCCTGTCTGGCAAGTGAACTCGGCGGGCCGGGTGATCTGGGACGCGATCCGCTACCTGTCGCCCGAAGAAGTCGTCGCCCGTCTGGGGTGATTGCCCCGGTTTCGTCGGGACCACACGGGTTCGGCGTCTCTGAGCTAACCCCGCCACCATAGCGGGTACGGGCCACTACCCCCGCGTCCCAACGGCTTATTGGGCCGGTGCTCGTGTCGCGCCCGAAGACATTACCACTAACCCCTCCCGAAAGGAACCACCATGAAGCTCATCATCGGGGCCGCTGGCCTCGTCATGCTCGCCGGCTGCGCGAGCCAGTACGTCACCCCGGCCCAGCAGGCGTGTGTCGCCTCGACGGCCATCGCCATGCAGGCCGACCCGGCGACCACCGACCTCCGCCCGGCGCAGAAGGCCGCGCTCATCGCGGACGCCTGCGGCATTTCTGCCGATGCGATCCTCGCCCAGATGGCGGAGGCGGAGTGATGGCCGAGAACACCGAGCTCCCCGCCCTGCCGATGTGGCAGGCGCGCTCTTTCTGGGTGGCGATGGTTGCCGCCGCTGCGCAGATCGCCGTCCTCCTCAAGTTCGACCTGTTCGGCTACTTCGGCTTCGGGGGCACCGAGCCGATGGTGGACGCCATCATGCAGATCGTGGCTGCCGTCGCGCTGATCTGGACGTGGCTCGAACGCCGGGCGCCGAACTACCGGCTGACGGCTGGCGGGAAGTGATCCCCATACTCAAGCGCCACTTGATCATGGCGGCGGCGGGTCAAGTCTGCTTGATCATGGCCGCTTCGAATCTGCTCTCGTGTCCAGGTGTCTTCATCTACGGGGAGTTCATATGGACCTCGGCTTACGACTCTCTATACCTCATGGTCCTGAACTCTGAGAAATATCTGCATACGGTTTTTCCAATATGAGTAGTCCGTTCCATCAAAGAATGGTGGTCTATTTACTGAGCGACCCTTAGCCATTAAACCTCTAGCAGCCGTTCCACCGATCCTCTCCTGGTTGTTAGACCACATAATTGGAGAACCTCGCTCTGATACCACGTGTTAGGTGTGGATAGGCTGATCTAGAGAGGGGTGAATAGATATGCCCCCAACAAAAACGAAACTTATACAAAAATAAAACCAAATGCTCCTTGCAGGTATATAATAAGCGTAGGATAGACTTAGCGTAGTTGACCGATACTATGCGTGCGATTAACAAGGCAGAATATCAGTCACCCATCAAGCAAACCACACATAAGACAGATGATTTTTAAGGTGGTTCGGTCTCTACCCAGAGACCTACGTCCATCCCCCACTCAACTCGAGTGATGCTTCACTAGTGTCACGCACCAGAATAGGGAATTACACCCCTAACAATTCGTTGGTACACAGCTTACAACCGGTGACACACAGCTTGCAAACGCTGACTCACAGCTTGAACCCAGATCTGAGCACCCACTGATCGGTCTGAACACTCTACTCCCAAAGTAGAATTCAACAGTAGATGTAATAAAAAAAGAAGAAAGAAATATGAACAAAAATGCAGATTGAGTATGGAAGGTCTCCCAGTGAGTTGAATGTTTCGATCTGAAGACGATCCGCTACTGCAGCTTTTTGACCCTTAAGTTAAGCTTGTCAATGGGCTTGAACTCTGCAGCGTGGCTGGACTTGAGTTCCGCAGCGTCGCTTGCCTTGAACTCTGTAGCGTGGCTAGACTTGAGCTCTTCGAACACCTCTGTTAACTTCTCCTCTGCTTTTCTATCGTCACACTTCAGAATTCTTTTGTCTTGTTGTGCTTCTTTTCACGCGCTTTCTCCCCTTCTATATTTCTCACAAACTGCTCCCGCCTCTTTTTGATTCAGTTCAAACGCACACCTTGCTGATTTTTCTGATAGTTAGTTGTAGCAACAAATCAAAATCCCCTTTTCAAGTAATCTGTTGGAGAAGGAATCTTAGGGGTTCCGTTGGACCAGAAGGTAGTTACGACCTAATTGAAAATCCCGCCTTTGGGACCCTTTCATTTTGCATCCTAACGGATCCAATGATCGGGCATCGGATCTCGTGCCAAATCGGATCCCTTTTGTGGTTCGCTCAAGGTAGATTCCGGCACAAATTGACTTACTCAGATGTCCAAGTCGACTTGCGTCAATGCTCGGACAGACAACTTTGCTGGTTCATGGCCCAAGTCGACTTGTCTTGATAGCACGTCGACTTTCATCAGATCCTGAACAGAACTGGGTTCTGTTTCCTGGGACAAGTCGACTTCTGGAATTGGCCAAGTCGACTTGATGAATGCCTGCAGATCTGACTGCTTGCTGGAAGCTGCTTCAAGTCGACTTGTTTCCTGGCCAAGTCAACTTGATCTTTTGTTCTTCAGCTTTTGGCCTGTCTTCCTCTTGAGATTCAAGTTGGCTCACCCCTAAGCTTGATTGCTTGAGTCAATTTGTGTTCTTTGGCTGTTTACTTAGAAAGATCAGAGTTTTGGATTATAATCACGGTTATCTAAAAAGAAATAAATAGTTATTTGTATCTAGATAAGTACATGCCTGATGCTGAAAGGTCTGTAAACGTAAGGAATGAGTGACTGTGTGAGTAGCCGCCTATTCCTGATATAGTGCCTCAGCGTAGAGTCACTAATTCCTGTTTATTTATTTGAAAAGAAAAAAATGCAGAAAAATGTGAATTAACGACCATATAATGGACGCTATTTATAGATAAGGCGTCTTCCTAGAAGGTCACCCTTTATTTTGAAAATTACAAAATTCTTTAGAAAATCTTGATTTGTCGACATGGTAAATAGTTGTACATTGATATAGCGTCCATCTGAGTGGTCGCTATTTCCCTATCTCAGAGTTTTTATCAGATTTTTGACCCATACCACGGGTTTTTGGCACTCTTATCCCAGTCCGTGGATAGAGTCTCTATTTTCACGATGTTTCACGCTTACACCTCAACTCTTGGTGATGATTGGACCCTTCGTGGGATATTCCTTCCTTTAGACTGGTGCTTTCTTCACTAGAACCACCGAAAGTCTACGCTAGTCTTAGATTCCCTCAAGGCAGCTGAGTAGGTTTTGCCCTAAAGACCCTGGAACCCTTGAATGTCATGTCACTCTAAAGAAACATGGTAGCCCAGCCCTCATGGAGCGCTGTTTCTAGCCTCTATTGAGAAGTCTGTCTCTGTCTGGAATCAGTGACTAGATAGGGGATGCCAATTGAATGGACGACCGTGTAAACGGGCTCCATTTTTCATCGTGCCTGTTATTCACAGATGTAGTGACCAGACAGTTGATGCTATTTCTATAATTGGTGGTGACCTGAGTGGATGTCAATTTTTCCTAGATTCCTGAATTGTCATAGTTTTCGTGGGATTTATCTCTATGTCATCCTTACTAAAGTTCTGTTCTTGAAATCTCCGTTCTGAAATCCACCTTATTATCCTACAAGGGCTTATTCCTTTAGAATTCTATTAGGTATAAACTATAATGGATGTCTAAATATTTACATGACTCAATGCCTGGCAATTATGGGGCCCGATCTGGTCTTGGGAGGAGCGCCCAAAAGTACTCATACCTATGGGTGTTGATTCACCACGGTGTGACATTGCACCAAAGTGCATGACTTGTTTGACCGATGACATTCCACAATCTCTCTAGTTCTTAATATTACCTGACATGACATGCATGACTTGAGTGGGCCGACATAGGCAGTACTTGAATGAATGAAATAGCCAATTCTCATGACATAACTTGATATTACAAGCTTGATGTCCTTTTTAACTTGACACGATTATCTTGAAATCTTGCTAGCTCATCTATATCGTATCTTGTTCATTTAGTCTTGGTATTATACCATGATCGTGCTTAGCTATACTTGCATTACATGTAATATGTTATTTACTTAAAGCAAGCTTGTTCTTGAGATATAATCCCTACTGAGCACTCACTCACCTAGTGTTTTCTCCAATTTCTCAGGTAATTCCGATGATGATGATCAATCAGATGGGGATGGCCATGAGTGAAGAGTTTAGAAGCCATCCAAGTTTGTCTACATCATGTCTTTCTACTTTCTTGAGTTAACTATTATATTTTGCTCTTTATTGAGTCTAGTTGTCAATGGATTATTTTTATGAGTCAAGGAGTTATGTAATGATGGTTATAATTTGGAATATTGAATTTATTAATGAATAAATTAGATTTGGTTGCCAAGATAATGAGCCGTCGGGGCTGCGTAAGTACGTAAGCCTAAGTGGAATAACAAATTGACATTGCCCAATGCAAGAGCGAAACATGAGCTCACACATGTAGTTCGATGGTATTTATTCCCTAGACCCTTGGTACATAGTGGAGAATACAGGTCCGAAGACCACCATCACGCATAATGAAAGCTTTCAGTCAAATCTAATCTGACCTTCAGCGAATCACCATTTGATATACCGAGGTCTGTGATAATAATGAACATGCAGCAATTAGCAAATAGACATACACGTAAGCATGGATGCATAGTAAAAGTGAATCCGAGCTGCCCAACGAGTGGTGCCCGTAATGTTCATTATTATTATCACTTATTATGACTTTTATATTGATTTGCTATGGAGCGCTCATGATCCAAGCGTGATAGGGAGATGGGGGTAGCTTGGTTTCTTTTTTTTTTTTGATGGAAATATGGGTGAGGACTTAAAACGGCGCAAAGGGCTGTATACGCTCTAATCCGGTGCGTAGAGCGTGGGTATAGGTCTTGAACGGTGCAGTGGAGCATAGGAATAGGCTTAAAATGGCGTGGGGTGTGAAAAGGGTTAAAACGGCGCAGGGGTGAGGGGTGTGCCGAATAAAGCCGTGCTAGTTGGTTGAGCTTGAGGCTTTCACGGTTTTGAGTGTGAGGTTAATCCGATGCGGTGGGGGTGGACACCGTATTAGGGCATGCCAGTTTAGGGTTTTTGCTATTTCTTGAGGATTTTTTTGGATTTTATGCTCATTTGAGCTAGGTTACAACTTAACTCATTTAACAACTATTCTGTTTCATCATTAGTGATGATAATTGAGTGGATTTATGTTCTAGTTGACGAGAAAGCATGATGGATTAGGACTTGTGCGAGGTTCGTACTCAAGCCCAGTCTTCTCTCAATCTTGAGTGCATCCATAGTCGCCATAGTTCGAGTTTCAGCAGAACTTAGTTAACTTTGACCAAACAAAATTTGAGCAGCATCTCCCCATACCTAGAGGGTCACAGGGGAGAAGTGGAGGCAGACCCACAGAACTGGGGTAAGCTCTTGAATTCCGAGAGGCCAAGACAGTGACCGGCGGACCTAAACGAAGGGAAACCTCGAGGGCTAGCCTACAAGGGGTACCAATACTCCATGGGCCTATAATTGTTCAATGGGACAGCCAGACCAGGAGTAGATCTTGAGGGCTAGCCTACAAAGGATTCCGTGACACGCGGCCGCCACAATTCCACAGAGGGATGTGGGTTTAATGTTGGACCAGAAGACCCCTTTCTATTCACCTTTAATGGCTCATAGAGCTCCACACGATAGGAGGACAGGACCCTATGGCCTCTTGGTGACACAGAGGAAAAATTGGTGGCATGAATGTTTGATGGGGAATGTTCACCCTCCCTGGTCAGTGGGTTGGTACTATCGAAAGAAGCATAGTGTTCATGCTAGTGTTCTGATGTCACCCGTATAATTGGAAGGGAGAATAGACCACACTAGATAGGTTCTCCCCCTTTCCTTCTCGGGGCAAAAGAAAATACAGCACTCAATCATTCATCCATCAAACCATCGATGGTAGGTGAGGCATAGAGAGGTTAGTTAGTTAGTACCTGGTGGTTAGCTGTAAGCATATAGGCTACCGAGCTCACGGAGAGGGATAACATACAGAGGGCTATATGAAGCAAATATGCGAATAATTCGTAGGTGGAACACAAGGGAATGATTGTGCAATTAGACGCACTGCGCCCAGGTTGTAGGGACAACCACATTCTCTCCCATTTATAGTTGTTAACAGAGGAGCAATGAAGGAGCTAGTCCCGAGGAAGGTCAGAGATGCGCAAACACATATGTCTCCGCCAGTAAAACCCATAGAAAGCACATGGTGAATTGGGTACAACCAGTCCACTGGAAGGATCCCAGGGAGGGGGATGGCATTAATATGGCCCCTTGGGTAGCCCAAGGCATAGCAGGCGTCGATGGGAGAAACCACGCAACAACACAAAAATGATATGAAGATAGATGCAACAGAGAAGAAAGAGGGACTCAGACACCCATTAATACTCTCATTTAGACCCAGAGGTCATAATATAGCTTAAGGGATCAATGAAATATTACACACACTGACATGGCCTGGCGTTGTCGCACATAGGCCGATCAATTACATCCTTGCATCAGAAATGGAAGAGGATACAGGAAGCAAAGTTTTAAAAAAACTAAAGGGGAACTGCGGGCTCATATCATCGCCCATTTGGGTACAAAGCTTAACAGAGATATTGGTAAGAAGAGGGGGGAAGAGATGGTAGAAATAGCTCGCCGAAGCCCACCTCTATCCTTTGCAACGAAAATAGAGTACCGGAATGGCGGTTCCTCTCCTTGCTCCATCCCTTTCTCCTCTGCAAGAGAATAGTAAAGATGATGGCCCAGGGAAACCCTCACTCACTTTCTTTTTCCCCAAGTCTTCCCTCTTCAATCTCTCTTCTTTTCTTCACTCACTCTGCGCCTTGTCTCTCTGCGTAGCTCCTCTTCTTGTAGGCTCAATCGGCGTGACTTAACCCGGCACGGGGTTGAGCACGTCGGTTAAGGCCGCTGATATACTTTGTGCGTCAGATCTGGAGGGTGCCAGTGGCAGGGTAATGCGTCGGATGAAGGGCGCGCCGGATTAACCCCTTGTTGTGTTTATTCAGGCCGATCTCGGTCTGTGGATCTCAGACTAACTCTGGGAGTTGACTTGAACTTTCATCTCATCGTTGCCGCATAGAACCGACATGAGAAGTATTGGGAAAGCATTCAGGCCGCTGAATGACCAACTTCAATGTTATCCATGTCCTCAGTTCAGACACTCGGGTTTTCCACTGATACGGCCTTCGTCACCTTGTTCTGAGTAATCAGAGATGCTCCTTTACCTCAGGAGGGGCTTCTTATTAGGTGGCGGACTACCAGGTGCGTTCTCGTCCTGATCAGAAGACAGATGGGGGTTTGTTTGGCACGATCGAGTTGATACCAATTTGTTGGGCAAGCTGAACGGCATTATCGATTTGTTGTGGATTTCTTCTGACCATCTTGAGGTGGAGTCCCTGATGCTCTTGTTAGGTAACCTGAGGCTTCAGTAGTCTGAGAGACCCTTGTGTATCACTTTTTCTTCGACTTTTTGCACTTTGGCGGGGCCACATTCTTTTAGTCGTTCAAGCGTGATTGCCATTGAACATATTTCGGGTGCCAACACATGCCCCCCAGCCATTGGTGTCGCAAGTGAGGAACGAGTGACGCGGGATCGATGGATGTACTTTGATGGAGCATACTCTTCACTTGATCAGCACATATCATTGATTCGGCGTAGTCGAGACGCTGTTAAAATGGCATTGCTTCATAACGGCCTTAAAACTGCGTGACCATGGCAGATGTTTAAAATGGCGTGGATTCACCTTCATTAATCTAGCACGCTCTTCACTTGTTAATCCAACGTGGCACTATTTCGGCGTGCATTCTGAACGACCAGCGTGGGGGTCGCTAAAACAATGCGCCCTACCCCTGCGCCGATTTAGCAGGTTGGAGAAACCCTTTAGAAAATTGCTTCCTTCTCTCTCTTCCTCATTGTTCTTCATTTTCAACCCTAACTCTCTCTCTCTTCTCCTCTCCTCTTCCCACGATGGCGGGCATCCTCCTCCCTGAGCCTCGCGACGGCGACAGCGGTAGTGAGAGCTGGTGAGGGAGAGTCCATTTAACTCGATTTAGGGGGATTCAAACCCCCTCTTTCCAGCCCCCGGGAGGCTCCTAGTAGGCTTGTCCTTAGAGCTATACCCCTGGGTGTCTAGTTCGGCCCCGGTATGGTACCCACGACCTTTTTTAGGGACTATCCCTTAATGGACGTGTTCTCGCTTTCTTCTGGCAAGCTCCCGGGCTGGGGGAGACTCTGTCAGAATTTTGTCAGAATTTTTTTTGTTCTCAACTGTAGACGCCTGCTTTCGGACATCCTGTGGATCCCCAGGTGGACCTTCATGTGAGTGATGCACAGTCGTTACACCCAGTTTCTCGAAGTTTTCATGTTTTAAAGTGGTGCGGACACCCGAGCCCATGAGCGGCCAGGTTCAGGGAGCCACCGGTACCACACACGGAGTACCACACGAGCTACGATGGCATCCCTTTGGCTCGGAGACAGTCTTTTATGTATATGTATATATATATTTTAGGTGTCCACAGGTGCTGATGCCGATAGATACACAGCCAGCTATCACGTTTCACGACCATGAGCTCACCCCTAAGGAGGCTCGAAAATATGCGCTGTGTGTTTTGATAAAAATCAATGGAGTCCCTATGGAACCGTGTTTGGTGGACACGGGTGCATCTATAAATGTGATCTATATGAGCACCCACCAGTTATGGGGGTTTGACATGGAACAAATATGACATTCGTCGATAACAGTCATGGCCTATGACAACAGTAAAAGGCCACCAAAGGGGATGATTACTTTAAATGTAAAGTTGGGCCCTGCATCAGTCGCCACGGAGTTCCATATCCTTGATATAGATCCCACATTCAAGGCCATACTAGGCCGCCCCTATATTGAAGCTTTGAATGTTGTGCCATCCACCAACCACCAATGCCTGAAATTCCCGTACAATGGATGGATTATCAAGGTAACCAGTATGCCCATCCTTCATATGGTGGATGCTATCACTACCTCTTCGCCCTCTGTCTGGCCGTCCCACAGGCCTATTTTCTCACTACTGGATGTGTGTGACTCTCGCTGGGCCCCGTCAGTACAAGAGAAGCCTCTCCCCTCATCAATGCCGTGTTTCCCTTCCCATTCTAAAGGATGGAAGATCATGAGAAATATCAGCTACCAGTAGGGCAAAGGTTTGAGGGCACAATTACAAGGAAGGTAGAGACTACCAAAGAAGAGAAGGGTGATCCTTAAGGCTGGTCTGTGCTTTGAAGGGCCACTCAAGGTAGACAAGAAACCCTTTACATGGACCTTGTATTCTCATTTCAAGAAGGGGCTTGTCATTCAGATGCGGGACTACCCACAAGAAATACATGGGGAGCCACAGGTTGCTTACTTAGCCAAGGAATGTTCAACGGCTGCTAAGAGAGGCAAGCTCGATGACCCGGAGTGCGAATGGAACAAGTGGTTCGATATACCCGATATTTCCATCGCACTACAGTAAATGTTCTCACCTCCACAGCAAGAAGGGCCGCCTTTGATCTTTGAAATGCTAGGGGATACCACCACTGTTGCCAGAATTCCCAACCATCCTCCCCAGGAGGACTTTGTCATCGACGGACCGATGTTCATCATCAACTCTGCCATCGATGGCTCATTAGCCGTCATCTTCTCCGTTCGCTCATCTCAGCCTTTGTTGCTGTCTTCTGGGCCAGACGATTGTCTGATGATCTTCCCAGGTCCCCTTCTCTACTTACATACTTGCGCGAGTTTCTTACCCCGCGCCAGGCTTTCAATCATGATTTACTCCATGAGCCATCCAACCCCCTTACTATAATTCCTTTCTCTCCTTCTACAACTATTTTTCATTGTTTTGTCATCCAAAATGAAAATGAAAAAAATGTCAATTTTCAAACTCCTCAACATCACATTTTCATTGAGGAGACATCCTACATCTGCCGCCGGAGAAGAGAGGGGAGAAAGAGAGGTGAGAGAGTGAGAAAGAGAGAATGGGGAGAGAGAAGGGTTAAGGAGGTTATATATAGGAAAATTTGAAAAATATAAGAAATTCTGAAAAATGTGAAAAATTACCTCTGTGATCCTCGGAAGACGCACAACGCAGTGGTACTATCTCGGAGTCAGAGAACGCACCAGTTCACCCTGCACAGCGTTCCGAAGGCACATCAGATAAAAATACGGGACCTAACATCCTTTTCCTATTATACATGTTATAGAGAATAAATAAGGACATATAAGAAATGAAATGTGATAAAATTAAGATTATTACATACCAATCTCTCCTTCTAGGTCACAAAGGAAACAAACCCAAAAGTATAGAGATGCACGTCTAGATGTGATGCACGGGCGGCATTGGCTTTTTCCAGATTTGGCTATCCAATCAGCCTCAGCCCATCTATCACAGAGGACCTCCCAGTGCTCCCTCCTCATCCATGCTGGGCCGTGTGCCTTCCAGAGGGCACAGTCCTCACTGCTGTAGCCTGGGCATAGTCCCGATAGCTATATAATTGATGCTTATAATTTACACTTGTTGTGTCCTCCCATGCACATTGAGCTCATCTGGCATCAGCTAGCCTCATAAACTGATATTCTCCCTGTCAAGAATTCAAATTTTATAAGTTAGTCTATTGAAATTGCAGAGTTGGGAAATATGTAATCTAAAAGATTAAATTATATATTAGGAAATTGCCATACAATCGATCGCGGATATCCTAAGGAAACTTTCAAAATGACTTATATGGGCCGGGCACATGTTGTACAATGGTGTAGGTAATAAAATGAGAAGCGTCATTGGGCTCTACTTTATCCTTGCAATTACAGATGTTAAAATGATAGCAAAAAATTATATAGTTGATGGATAGATAACGAACATAATTTATGAGTTTAAATATTTAGCCAGAGACCCAACATGGCTTACGTCTCTCCTGCAACACCACCTACTCACCCTCGTGATGGCTAACAACATCGTCTACCGGACGACATCCCGGGTGTGTAGACGAGCCAACAATCACAGGTGGTGTACCCGACGTACTTGTTATAAGTAAAATAAAAGTAGTTAATCAGAATTTAGCTCATTATTAAAAACACTATTTATTCAACAAGTAAATATATAGAATTTTTATCAATTAACTAAGAATTTAAATAAACATACCCGTAGAATGTGATGGAAGCGGCGTGGAGGCACTCAGACCTAGCGTAGAGGCACTCGGAATTATAAATATAAAATATCGTGAGTAAAACAAAGTGCATAATCACTACTCATTTATCTAAGAATTTAAATAAACATACCAGCAATAGGTGGTGGGGGCGATGTAACTGGTGCGGAGGCACTCGGACCTATAAACATGAAATGTCGTGAGCAAAACAAAGTACATAATCACTACTCATTTATCTAAGAATTTAAATAAACATACCAGTAGAACCCCTCCCACAGCCACCTCTCCTCAAAGTCCCGGTACGACCTCCTCGAACCATCTAATTGTTGACAACAATAAAAGTAGTGCATACTAGTCCAAAACTAATTATGAGGAGAGGTGGTAAGTAATAATGATAAGAAGTGCACATATGTTAAATTTCTTACAAAATATTCCATCATTATCTATTTCATCTTCAGATGCTAAAGATATATCAAACTCAGCCTCATCTTCATCATCTTCCTCATTCTTACTAGATTCATACTCTTCCTCCTCAGAGGACTCCTCCTACCTAATAGTTGCTTCATTTAGCTCAGTTAGATCGACTTCTTCCACTTTATCCTCTATAGACAACCAAAGTGGCTCATCAGATTCGATCAGATGAATATTAGAAGCAACCAACTCTATAGTGTCACCCTCGTCTGATTGAAAAAATTTGGCACTAGAATCTTCTGAGACAGCTTCAATAGCACCTTTTTAGGCGGGTGCTAATTCCTATGTTAATATTTTAATTTATAGTAAATAAATGATTGAGCAACCATTACAAGAGCCGCTATTTATTCATATAGCGCCTCTCTGATTGGGCGCTAAATCCCTATCTCACGGTTTTATCAGGTTTTTGGCCCATATCATGGGTCTTCTTGGCACTATTATCTTACATCCGAGATATAGTCCATGTTTCACGTTGTTTCACAGTTACACCTCAACTCTTGATGATGATTAGACCCTCTACAGGATATTCCTTCTTTTGGATTGATACTTTCTTCATTGAGACCTCTGTTAGACTCCGCTAGCTTTGGATTCCCTTAAGGCAGTCGAGCAAGTTGTACCCTAAAAACCTATGACACCATGTCTTGTCACGTCACACTGAAGAAATGTGATGCATAGCCCTCATAGAGCACTATTTTTGGCCTCTTTTGAGAAGTCGGTCACTGGCTAGAATTGGCGACAAGCACAATTGACACCAAAACTTGAATTTTCAACTGGTACAGTGGGCGTAGATTCTTTGTGCTTGTTCTGTTCACAAGAATGGGCGACCACTATAGTGGGCACTATTTCTGTAAATGGTGGCAGCCTGAGTGGGCACCAATTACCCAATTTCCAGATTGTCATGAGTTTTCATGAGGTTTATCGTTGTGTCATTTATACTCAAGTTCTGTCCTTGAATTCTATTCCATGAAATCTACCTTATGTTCCTACAATGGTTCTTCCCTTTAGAACTCTATATTGGCTATAAAACTATAGTGGACGTCTAAAATATTACATGACTCAAGGCCTGACAATTATGGGGCCCGGTCTGGTCCTGGGAGGAGCACCCAAAAGTACTTGTGTCCATGGGAGCTATATTGACCACAATGTGACATTGCACCGGAGTTCATGAGAATCTCGATTGTGACATTCCACAATTTCGTGCTTGACTTAACTTGACTTGACATGACTTGTGTGACCCGGAATGGGTATTTACTTACTTGAAAATTATAATATCCAGTTCTCATTACATGACTTAATATTACATGCTTGAATCGCTTGATAACTTGCTTGATATATCTTGAAATCTTACTAGTCCATCTACATTACTTCTCGTTATTTCTTTCTCAATGTTGTCCATGCATAGTTATCATGTATAGTTTCATGTGACATGTTATTTACTTAAAGTAAGCTTGATCTTGAGATATAATCCCTACAGAGCATTCGATCACCCTAGTTTTCCCCTATTTTTTAGACAATTCTGATGATGAGGATCACTCGGATGGGAATGGACAAGAGTGAAGAGCATAGAGTTGTTCCGATCATCAAGACTCTATCTAGTCGTGTCTTTCCTATTTCTTGAGTCACTTATTGTGTTTTCCCTTTTTATTGAGTCTAGTTTCTTTGTCTTTGACAATAAAGATATGTAATGAAATTCTTTTTGGAGCATTAATGAAATAAAGGAATTTGGTGTTATTTTCTTGCTATTTGCATGCTCTATCTTTGTGTCGAATTCCTTATGCTCTGATTGACATGATCGATATAAACTCGTCATGCGTACCAAGTTCCTTCCGCGCTCGGGACATGACAGTTTTTGTAACATCCGTAGTTTAATGGATCTTTAGCGGGTCGAGTCTAGAAGTCATTCCGGTGAATTCGTGCGATTTTTATGGATTTTTGGGTAATTTTTGGGTATTTACTTACGCCATTATATCAAACGGAGGTGTATGTCATAGTCTCACCCCTCAAGTCTGGAGACCGAAAAGCCTGCTAAAGGTGAAGCTCCTAGCTTAGAGGATCTCCCACAGAAGGCCATCTACTCAGGACAAACTGAGACGTTTCCTTCTGGGTATCCATTGAACACGGAATAATTTAAGAAGAGGAATGTTCATTTGTTGAACATCAACACACATTTGTTGGCTATTTAAATAGCGTGTAAGTTATCAATTCCGTGGATTGGGTCTATCAGACGATTAGAATTCAGGTACTGGACAATTCCCCACCGACCGCAATCGATGTTTATTTACATCGGTACAAAGCTCGAATACCCTTGATTAATTACCAAAGAAAAATTGTTGACCAATACAATATTAGTCGTAATACTACGTAACATCTCTTGGGAGGGTGAGGCATTATGCAATTTTAGGTAGACTAGGGGTTTTTGAGATTTTGCAGGTTTGTTTGGGATTTGTTGGTCAAGCCAGGTTACTCTGCAATCTCTAGGCTTGTCAGGGGTACATATGTAATTTTCAAATAGGCCAAGGTGTTTTTGTAACATTTGGGCTAAGCAAGGGTGTGTACCTAGTTTTGGGATAGGTCAAGGCATTTTTACAATGTCCGGGATAGGTGGGCATGTTCGAGTAATTTTTAGGAAGTTTAGGGTTTATTGGCAATTTGACTTCTTATCGAGGTTTAATTGTGGCTTAGTACTGATTGGGGATTGAATCAGGGTTCAGTACCAACTAGGGTTTGACGACAATTTAGCGTTGTCTAGGGTTTGAATTTTTTTTAATTTTGACCCTCAGCCTGCCAGTCAAACTTGGGTAAGTCGGAAGGTGTCTCCTTAATCGGCACTGTTGAGTCAATTCTGAACTCCGTCCTTATTTGATCGCACCATAAGACACATTCGTAATGTAACAACCTTTTATGAGGGCATTTGTGCAATTTCTGAAAATCCAAGGGGTTTTTATAGACTCAAGATATTTCTATAAATTCTCCAAGAGAATACAGGGCATTGCTATAGCATTTTGCAATTACAAGACCTTTTCGACAAATTTTGAAGTTTACAAGACCTTTTCTGCAAATGTGCATCACTTGTACACAATTCCCAAAAATGTCCAAGACTTATACACAATTACAAGACTTCTCAAAACCTTTTGTAAAAGTTAAGGGTTTGTAAAAGTTAGGGGTGCTTACGAGATTCCTGATTATTTCAGATAATCACATTATTTTTTCCTAAAATATTTACAAAAAGATTACATTAATCATAACACAGGAACATATGTGTAAACTCAAGGAGGGACAGTTATGTAATATACCCTCGCTCTAAGCCCTTTAAAGCACAAAGCACAAGCACAAAACACAAGCACAAGTCTTCTAAAGCACAAGTCTTCAAAGCACAAGCTTGCTCTCCATTCACATGTGTTTTTGCGAGTATCCCTCCTTGCGTCCCACTGGGGGAATTTATAGAACCCGGGGGGGGGCAATTATAGGGTTTATCCGGTCCAAAAGGGTCTAATGAGGGCTTTAATCGGTCCAAACTCCCAAATTGGGAGAGTTTAACCGGGCTAAGCACCCTAATTAAGGGTTTAATCGGGCCAAACACCCCAATTGGGGGTTTAACCGGGCTAGATCCCGCACTTGGGGGTTTATCCGGTCCAAACCCCCCCACTGTCAGTATCGAGTTGCTATACCATCCCCCACTAAAAAGAATTTGGTCTCCAAATTCACAACATGTATAAAAAGAGTGTTAGAACACAAACTAGAGAACAACTTTGGATACTTCTTAACAGTTTTCTCTAGCACCCAAGTGGCTTCTTCTTGGCCTTACCTGCTCCACTGAACCTTTACCATGGGTATTTCCCTATTCCTTAGTTGATGTAGCTTATGGTCCAAGATCTTCAAAGGTCTTCCTTCGTAAGACAGATCCTTTTGCAGCTCCAAATTATCATGTCGAATCATGTGTGAGGAGTCATAAACATACTTTCTTAGCATTAGCACATGGAATACATCATGCACTCTGGCCAGTTGTGGTGGCAAAGCTATCTTGTAAGCCACCTCTCCTACTCAATCAAGAATCTCGAAAGGACCAATATATCTTGACCTGAATTTTCCTCTAATGTCAAACCTCTTGATTCCCCTAGTTGGTGATACCTTGAGAAGTATATGGTCTCCCACTTGGAATTCTAATTCTCTCCTCCGATTATCAGCATAACTCTTCTGCCTTGATTAAGCAACCTTTAATCTTTCCCTGATTGACTAAATATTCTGAGTGGTATCCTGTACAATATCAGGTCCCAACAACCTTCTATCTCCAGTCTCGCTCCAACATAAGGTGTTCTACAGCTTCTGTCATATAGTGCTTCAAAAGGTGCCATCTTGATGCTGAATTGATAACTATTATTATATGCAAACTCTATTAATGGCAAGTGCTCATGCCAACTTCCCCCAAAGTCTATCATGCATGCTCTCATCATGTCTTCAATAATCTGATTTGTCCTCTCAGTTTGCCCATCCATCTAGGGATGAAAAGCTATGCTAAAGTTCAATCTTGTCCCCAAGGATGACTACAATCCTTTCCAAAAGTGAGATGTGAATCTCAGATCTCTATCAGAGACTATAGATGTAGGAATTTCATGAAGTCTCACCACTTTCCTTAATGTAGAGTGCTACAAGTACATCCACCGTCCAACGACGCTTGATAGGCAAAGAGTGAGTAGTCTTGGTCAAGCGATCCACAATTACCCATATAACATCAAACCCACCTCGGGTTCTTGGCAAACCAATGATGAAGTCCAAACCAATACTATCCCACTTCCATTCTGGTATCTCTAATGGTTTCAAATTCCCGGTAGTCTTGAGGTGTTCAGCCTTAACTTGCTGACAAATTAAGCATCAGCTCAAAATTTTGTGACTTCTCTCTTCATATTAGGCCACCAGAAAGTACTTTCAAATCTTGATATATCTTTGTAGCACCCAGATGAATAGTGTATCTAGATCGGTGCGCCTCCTCCAAGATCTTGTTTTTGATATTAGGGCAATCAGGCACACGCGTTCTCTCATGAAATAGTAGTCTTCCATCTGTTGCCAACTTGAAGTCAAGTTGCTGGTCTAACATACCTTGATCTCCACAATGAAAGGGTCATTATCCTACAACTCCTTGATCTCTGAGAGCAAATAAGATTGCAAACTCATATTAGATAGAATGGCATGCTCTTTTTTCTCGACCACTTCTAAGTTCAGTCTAGAAAATTGCTTCAATAACTACCATTCACTAAGCATACAACTTGCCAACAAAGTCCTTGACTTTCTGCTAAGAGCATCTGCCATAGTGTTCCCTTTTCCAAGATGATTCTATATAGAAAAATCAAAATCTTTTTTCGTGCCAGCGCGTCGCCTTTTTCTTCTCCTTCTTCTTCGTTGCAACAACCATGCAAAGTAAAACCTGCCTCAACCCGGCCCTTGCGCAAGTTCGCACCCCGGGCGAGGCTGACTTAATCCTTTTTGCCATGAGCGAAAGCCACGCCAAGCCGAATCTGCGCCGCGAGATGCGGGCACGCCTGCGCGCCCTCGGTGCCGCCGAGCGTGCGCAGGCGTCGTTGCTCATCTGCCGCGCCGCCGCCGCGCATCCCGCCTTCCGCAAGGCGAAGCGGGTGGCGCTCTTCGCTCCCCTGCCCTCGGAGCCGGATATTCATCCGCTGATCGAGGAAGCGTGGGCGGAGAAAAAGCGCGTGGCGCTGCCCTTCATGCTGGAGCGCCGCACGAAGCCGGAACTGCAATGGCACGAGGTGACGAGTTGGGACGACGTGGTTGCGCGTGGGCCGATGGGGCTGCGCGAGCCGGATCCGGTGCGCTGCCCGCTCGTCGCGCCGGCGGATATCGACTGCGTCTTCGTGCCCGGCCTCGCCTTTGATGAGGAGGGCCATCGCCTCGGCCGCGGCGGCGGATTTTACGATGCGTTTCTCGGCCACACGCCGGGAAAGCTCGCGTGCATCGGCCTGTTTTTCGCCGCACAGAAGGTGAAGCGCGTGCCGCGCGAGGCGCATGATTATGCGCTGAAGGCGGTGATTACGGAGGAGGGGCTGCAGACCTTCGCCTAAGGCCGATGGGACTTATAAGACCTATGGGACCTATAGGACAAACGGAGAGCTGTCCTATAAGTCGTATGAGTCCTCCAGGTCGTATAAGTCTTACTCCCCAATCGCCGACTTATACGCCGCCGCGTCCTGCAGCTTCGCAACTTCGTCCGGCGCGGAGAGCGTGATCTTGAAGAGCCACGCCGCGCCGTAGGGGTCCTGGTTCACGAGTTCCGGCTTCTTCGTGAGTTCCGCGTTGGCCTCGGTGATCTCGCCGCTGACCGGCGTGTAGATGTCCGAGGCTGCTTTCACGGATTCAATCGTGGCGACGACGGAACCCGCGGCGACCTTCGTGCCGACCTTCGGCAACTCGACGTAGACGACATCGCTCAGCTCGGATTGCGCGTGATCGGAGATGCCCACGGTGCCGGTCGGGCCCTCGACCTTGATCCATTCGTGAGAGGCGGCGTAGCGAAGTTCGGCGGGGATGTTGCTCATGGCTCCGCGAATCTGGCGTTATTTGACGCGTTTGTAAAAGGGCTTTTTCACCACTTCCACCGGCACGCGCGAGCCGCGCACCTCGAGCTCCAGCTTCGTGCCCGGCTCGGCGAATTCGATCTCCACGTAGGCCAGCCCGACGCCGCAACCGAGCGTCGGCGACGGCGCGCCGCTGGTCACCTCGCCCACGCGCGTCTCGCCGAGGAATAGGGCGTAGTGCGCGCGCGGCGGCGGTCCGCCCTGCGTCAGGCGGAAGGCGACGAGCTTCTCGTTCACGCCGCCGGCCTTTTGCTTGAGCAGGACTTCCTTGCCCGGAAAATCCTCCGCCTTGGTCAGCGAGACGAACGTGCCGAGCCCCGCCTCCAGCGGCGTGCGTTTCGGCGAGAGATCGTTGCCGTTGAGCGGCAGGCACGCCTCGAGCCGGAGCGTGTCGCGCGCGCCGAGGCCGGTCGGCTTTAGCCCGAGCGGCTTGCCCGCGTCGAGCAGCGCGTTGAAGAAGGCCTCCGCGATTTCCGCCGGGAAGAAAAATTCCACGCCGTCCTCCCCGGTGTAGCCGGTGCGCGCGGCGAAGACCGGCTGGCAATTCCACGAGTACGACGTGATGTGGTTATGCTCCGGCATCGGCCAGGCCGCGCCAAGCAACGCGCGCGCGATCTGCAGCGAACGCGGTCCCTGGAGCGCGAGCGCGCCCGTGGCCGTGCTTCTGTCCTCGAAATGGACGCCGGCCGGGAGGCGCTGCTGGATCCACGCGCGGTCCTCGGCGATTTTCGCCGCGTTGACGACGAGGAGGAATTCCTCGTCGCGCAGCCGGTAGAGAATGAGGTCGTCGATCACGCCGGCGGCGGCGTTGAGCATGAGCGTGTATTGCCCCTGCCCGACGGCGAGCTTGCCCACGTCGTTGGTGAGAAGCCCGTTGAGGAACGCATGCGCGCCGGGGCCGCTGATGTAAAATTCGCCCATGTGCGAGATGTCGAAGACGCCCGCCGACTCGCGCACGGCCTTGTGCTCGTCGACGATGCCCGTGTACTGCACCGGCATGTGCCAGCCGCCGAACTCGACGAGGCGCGCCCCGAGTTTCTGGTGGGCGCCGTGAAGCGCGGTTTTCTGCAACGAGGCGGGATCGCTCATCCCCTCAATGTAGCCGCGGCCAATGAGCGCCGCATTCTTTTTTTGGAGGGTCAGCCTCCGGCCTGACCCTAACTTACCGCCACGAGCGAAACAACACTGAAAAACTTATAACATTCAACAAGACTTCACACCCCAAGCCAGTTGGAATAGGTGACGTCAGTGCAACTTTATAGGAAGGTTTTGCCAGGTTTGCTACCATTGTCACCTCTCCCTGTTGTTCCTGAGGAGGGGGAAAAAGGCATAAGTAAAAGAAAACTATAGATTCAAGAGAATCTTTGAAACCTCTGAAGAGCATTAGTAAAATTAAACATGCAAAGTGATATTATATGTCCATCAGTGAACATGCATTATTTATGCCTCCACAAAGCGAGAAAAATTAGTCATGGTGAAGCATAAAGGCTACACAGTCCCCACAAAAAAATGACATCTTGAAAATAATTGGCAAAGCAATGACCATTTGGAAATAGTTATGCCAAAATGAGAACCATTAAATCAGTCACTAACTCGAGAACAGGTAAAAAAGGAAGAGCCTAAAAAAGCATGGATCATATTACATCCCAATTTAAAACCTTACGGACTAACAAGTCACAGAATGCAAGGCTCAAATTGAATGTAGACAAACATTCTTTCCCTTTGGGAAGGGGTGCACTCTCCTAGCTGCTGAGCCTGGCTATTTTTATTTTTAAAAAAATGTAGACATACTTTTTGGGGATCCCAGTGTAAAATTGTCATGCCCCAACCTAGTTTCCTTTTTTGTTTAGGCAGTTGGGGGGATGATATGCTGGGGTACCGTCCAAAAGAATTTCCATCATCTTCCAGTAGGAGAAACATACACAAAAAACGTCAGCCTACTAATGAACATTAAGGCCAATGAATAGTTGATGAAATGTGTGACAAAACCTCTCCAAATAGCTCCTCAAGATAAAGACAAGATTGTATAATCTGTCAAATCAGTTAGATCTTGCACTATATTGAATGAGCAAAGGACTAAAAAGCATGGTTTACAATCTCCCAAGAATATCTCAAGATCTCTTTTCATTCTCCGGCTTACCAAGAACCGGAACTCACTTATCAAGAACCGGAACTCACGAGAAGAAATTATTCTCAATTCTCTCTCTAGCCTGTTCTAGAGAGAGAAGCTCTGGGTTTTTTCAGGCCCATGGCTCGACAGGTGGACTCTCGCCGGAGCAGGCCTCGGTTCTTCCGACGGGTCAGCCACTGGGAGGCTACTGACCTGCTTCGGTTGCGGGAAGCGGGCACACATCAGATGCTTCTGTCGGGCCGGGGGGTCGCCCTCCACAGGGGTCGGTGGCGGTTCCAGTTGAGGAGGTGGTGAGCAGGCCCCCGTCTTCAGGGCAGACGAGGCCTAGGTACCAGCGGTGTCTGGACCCAGGGGTGCTCCCGATGGAGCTCCTGAACGCCCGGAACGAATGGCTGCAGCGTTGTCTTCGCATAGCTCAGCTGGAAGGCGAGGTTGATGTGGCACAGGTGAGAAGAGGACTGGTTGAAGGTGTTGGAGGGACCTGGTGGTCACGATTGTCTCGCAAGCATCCTTCTCAGGGATGACAGTTTCGGCCGAAACCAATACGTTTCAGCCAAAACGTATCGATTTCAAACCTGAACGATCCGAAACCGGACATGCTCACTATAGCAGGTCCAAAACTTAAAAAATATATATTATTTTATTTTATTTCGGGTGAAACCGATTCCGGTTTCGCCTGGTTTCGGCCGTTTTGGCCCGCTATGCCCGATATTGGGCGAAACCGGACGATCTGAAACTGGGCGAAATCGGGCGGAACTGAAACTGACATCCTTGATCCTTCCTGGCGGTGGTGGAGAGGTTGGCTGCCATAGGGTTTTTGACGGTGAATGGTGCCCTGCTGCACCTTCAGTGGTGGACGATGGGCAGAGGACTTTCCCTAACCCCTCACCCAGGAGGGTTCGCGTTACCTTTGAAGGGGTCCCACTAATCCTCTGCAATGATGAGGGGTGGCCTTCGTAGTGCAGGAATTTGCTAGGGTGGAGCACGGAAGCCTTGGCTTCTCGTCGTGGGGTTGCGAACGGCAATTGTCACAGTGGTGCAGGTGGCCAGTTCGGAGGACATTTCTGCCATCATCACAGAAAAAAGAGAAGAAAAGGAAAACAAAAGAAGAACAGGAGAGGCAAGTAGAAAACTCACCATTTCAGCTGCTGCAACAGGAGGAGCCAAGAAGGTGACCCTCTACGGTTGCACCATCCGAGTGACTTCAAGAAGGAGACACTCCCACCTTCTTCAGCTACTGTTCCTGGGGCAAAAGGGTTTGGAAGAAGCTCCAACAGCCACCAAGGCTTCACTCCAAAGATAGGGCAATACTAATCATAGACCCTTCCCCTTCTTTTGGGTTTCTGGAGAAGTTTGGAAGCGCAAAAAAATGAAGGGAATACAGGGGAGACTCTGTCAAAGTTGTTCAACAAATTAACCCTACCTACATCAGTGAACTTCACTAGCATCTTTCATGTTTTACATGCTTAAAGGGACTGGTATCCACTAGAAGAAGAACTCGTTGCTTTAAGCAATGACTCCATGTTAGAAACACCATCAAAAGATCAGATCATTTAATGTCTAGGGAAGAGGAGTTTATGTGATTTCTCACAAAGAGATTATTGCATATGCATATGTGATGACTCCATGTTTTATATGAGCTTCTATTTAAAGATCCTCGTTTGTGAACCCATGGCTTGGAATATGTAAGACTTCATGATTTCTCATGTGACTTTCACACGTTTTGCACAGCCTGACATAATAAACCAGCTGATTCTAAATAAAGCCTGTTACGATTTAGAACCTCTTTATAGACCTGAAACTAGTGTCAATTAAAAAGGGACCAGCATGTCCTCTCATTAACCTCATCTCAGACACGATAATTCAGTGAGTTTTCAGGTCTGTATAAGGAGAATTATGATATGAATAGTAAATGAATTATGGGAGAATACCTTAATACATTGTTGTATAATTGAGTGGAAAATTGTGTACAATTGCATGATGTATGAACATCACACTGCATTATTGAAACAGAACCCAAGGTAACGAAAGAACACCTATGAACTTACATACCATCCCTTCAATGTCGCATGACTAACGAAAAAGGAACAAGAAGATTAAGGACCCTTAACGAGCAAGCGGAGGATTGATGATTCTGAGATATATTTTATTTAAAGATTATGACTAAAGTTAAAGATTCTTCCATCAAGTTTGGGTTTCTTGAAATATGACTCATTTTGATATATTACGAAGTGACATCACTTGGTTGGCAAGATGGGTCTATACAAGACATTCCTTGGGGATAAGGAACACGAGTCCAGTTCCTTGTGACTAATGTCGTAGTTGCAGTGTTATCAGAACCAGACCGGACCGGCCAGTTCGACCGCCAACCGGTCCAGACAATGGTTCGACTAAGGCCGGTCCGGTTTAAAGCTTAAAAACCGAAAGAACCGGACGAACTGCGGTTCGACCGGTAACCCGGTCCGACTCGGTTCGCCCATTAAAAAAAGAAAGAAAAAATGCAATAAACCAAATGTTTCTCGCCTGCTGCCCTAACCCCTATCGCCCACGCCTCCTGGCCCTCTCCCCTCTCCCGACTACCGTCTGCAATGCACCAACTGTTCCCCCTCCGTCTCTGATCGCCGACCCTCTCTGTCTACATTTCCCTCTCCGTCTCCAATCGCCGGCCCTCTCCCAACTGCCGTCTACTGCACTGAAGCTGAGCCAGCCATAATTGCAAACAGGGGCGGCCAACAGGCTGTGGGCCAGCACCAGCAGGCTATCCCTCTCCCCCGATCCAGTCGCCGACGGAAACTTCCTCTCCTGCCCCGCCGTGATCGCGAACAGGGTCAACAGGCTGTCCTCTCCCCCATGTCCGGTCACCGTAAACACAAACAACCCATTCCAGCGCCGGTTGCGGGCTGCCTCTCCCTCTCCATCTTCAGTAGCCGACTCCCTCTCCTACCCTGCCGCAAATCGGGAACAGAGTGACCCTCTCCCTCTCGCCTGACTGCCCTCTGCACTGAAGGGGATCCTTTCCAACCGTGTAATCGACGGCAGCTCCAGCGTCTCCAACGTCCCTTCCAGCTCTGGCATCTCCATATCTGCGATAGCAGCGCCTTCTTCAACTCCAATGAGCAACAGATTTTTTTGTTTTTTTGCAGATCTTAAATCTATGTTATCTGTTTTTCAAGCCTATGATTTTTTAAATGTTAGCAATTAGCAATTTAGCATGTGTGTTTGTTCCCTCAGATTAGATGTGTGTGTGTGTGTGTGTGTGAGAGAGAGAGAGAGAGAGAGAGAGAGAGAGAGAGAAGGGGGACATTTTTAGTCATTTCACAACTATGGTTACAAGTAACTATAGTTAAGTGGATGATGGTAATGGCTGATTACCATGATGGCATTTTTGTAACATTTTGATGAAAATTATGATTTGTGTTCAAATATGTTTCTACGAATTAACAGTGGTTTATTCGCAAAAATACCTTTTTGTTTCGTGATTATATTTGCATACTTAAGAAATTGAGGTTAACAAAGGAATTTTAGTCAGAATACCTAGATGACCCAGTTTGCATAGGACTAGGGCGGCAATAAGCCAAGCTGAGCCGAGCCGAGCTTTGACTTGCTCGAGTTCAGCTAGCCACAAACTATAGCAGCTCAAGCTCGATTCAAGCTTGGCTCAGTGGAGTTAACTCAGCTAACGTGTATGGGGAAGCCGAGGGAAAGTGAGGGGGGGGTTTAGCCACTTTATAGAGGTCAAGAGATGGAGGAATTTTTTGCCTCCGATATGGGACTAAACTTCCCGTTGTGGACACCCCAAGTGCACACGTGGGGCACATGCCCACAGAAGTGAGCACAGGTGCCTGTATAGGGCGCGCACCCCACGCATGCACCTGGGGTTGGGGCCATTGGAAGTAGGACTTCTAGTTCCATATTGGAGATTTAAAAGTGTTTTGTGCATGTATAAACATTTCCACATTTCAAACAATCGAACAAAATGACAGTGCAACACACTCTTGTGTGGGTGGGAATTGGCTTTGAAATTTGAATTTGAGATGGGGAATTGGGTATTAAATCAATAATATTTTACCTTGAGCTGGCTCGCAAGCTGATTGATCCAAGCAGGTCAAGCTCGAGTGTGGCTCATTAAAGGAGGCAAGCCTTGGTTGGAGCTCAAGCTTGGCTTGTTAGACTACTTGAATAGAGCGAAACGCAAGCTGAGTTTGGGTAGCGCTTGCGAGTGGCTTGGCTCTTTGTCAGCCCTTGGTAGGACTGCAGAGATTTCTTGTTTATCACAGAACATTTCACCTTTGACTTTGATTACGTAGTTTATATATTCAGAATTGGCCATCAAGGCTTTCTACAAGTGGAGTCCCCAGCTGAAACATTATCCAAAGCGAGTAACACTGTCAGCTGTTTCATTTTTCTAAAAGGCCCTTTCTTTTTTCATATTTGGTGTAGTGAAAACTGGTAGGTTGTGTATTAAATTTTATGTTGTCATACATTATGCATCACCATAGTTGTCGAGGCGACAAGGTGACCCAAAGCGTTCATGGGGAGCCTAAGCACTTAGGCGATAAGGCGTCCTCTTAGGCGTTGCTTAGGCGACACCTTGGCACCTATTTAAAAGCCCAAAAAATATCCCCAATATACAAATTATGAATAAGATACATAAAAAAATTTAGATTTTAATATTAAAAATTGAGAGAGATAGAGGAGGGAGAGAGGGGGCAGAGAGAGAGGCACACACATAGAGACATCGGTGTTGGAGGAGTGTGTGGAACCCAATCTACCTATGACCCTGCCTTGCATCGCGTAGCCACCCAGCCCAAAAAAATTTGTGGGGGTATTATTGGCTATACCTAGGCCAGGCAGCCCAAGGCGCCCTAGCAGGGCACCTTGGTCACCTAGGTGGGTGCTGCGCTCGCCTAGGTGGGTTTAGCATGAACGATATAAACTCGTCGCACCCTCCGGGTTCCTTCCACTCTAGGGGCGTGACAATCAGGGTGGTTATGAACGGGCAGCACTTGACAGTGTTAGTGGCTCCGTGCAGCGTTAGTAGACCATCGAAGCTGTCAAAATGGTCAACTTGGTCTCCCTGGCCATCGTAGGGCTTGAAGCCTAGGAGGGTGACTGTTGGAGTGTCTTCAGTCCTCAAGATCTGGTCAGAGAACGGGGATTTCTCCTTGTCTTCCAAGCCGGAGCCTTTTTACAGGGCGCGGAGGGCGCGCTCCTGCTCGACAAAACATCATTCGAAGTCTCGCAGGCGAAGAGAAAGCTCTGACTGGCACATATCCAGAAGGCTACGAGCTCGCCTCCAGTAGTAATCCCATCGTTCCTCAGCAGAAGCTTCTATTTCTGAGCGGTGCAGGGCAGCCCAGGATTCTTCACTCTCAGACGGGAGGAGGCTTCTTGCTCTGGAGGCGTGGCTTGAGAGGGTCTGCCTGGACTGTGGCGAATAAGCCACCTGCCCTAGAGGGTGAAGCGGCCTCTAGCCATTTGTCGAGAGGCTTCTACGCATGGGGGACTCACCCGAGGTGGTAGTGACCTTCCTTCCTTGGCCACCTGGGTCCTCATCAGGTCGACGAGGGTGTCTAGTTTGGTGTTGAGGGTTTGGAGGGCGTCGGGGGCATCAAGGGTGGGTTGTCCCCCCACGGCCGTCGGAGGTAGGGCGTCAGCTTGCTGGTCGAGGAGGGGGTCCATGGAGGAATGTACGTGTGTGCACTCCCCCTCTGCGGCTGTCGGTGCCTTTCCCTGCAAAACACCATTTGTGCGCCCCTGTTTGCTTAGCAAGGTGGAAACTTTCTTGGCCGCGCTGATCGTCAGCTTGACGAGCCGTTCATCGCCGACACGGAAATTCGGGGAGGAGGTTTGTTTACTGGCGATGCTGGCAATCATTATTTACCTCACAGTAACCGTCTATCCCGCCAGCGTCAACGCGACTACAATGCTTTTTGCACGTCTGAGATTTGCTCGTGATGAATTACCACCCGTTGATAGGTGGCTTCGCGGGCTTCCACATGCCAGTCCAGGCTCCGGGTGAACCAGTAACCGTCGGGGGTGCGCTCGCGGTCAAAGGAAAGAGTGAATTTGGAAACAGTGCCGACGAGGCCGCCCAGCACGATGGCGAAGAAGAACTGCACGTAAAGCGGGTCGCCGAACCACCGGTTGGCGAACAGGATGCTCCCGGCGGTGACGCCGAGGAGCAGCATCGTCAGCAGCACGCCGACCAGATTGGACAGCGAGGCGCTGCACAGTGCGGCGGGCACATCGCCGCGCGCGATGGAGGTGAAGGCGATGGACGACTGTACCGTGGAAGGCAGCAGCGCCAGGAAGATCATGGCGCCGCGCAAATAAAGGGAAGCTCGTCCTTTGGCTGCCAAGTGATCCTCTCATTCGATCGTGTGGGCTAGGAACGTAAGCACAAACCGCTGCAACGGGAATGGTTGCGCGACGCATTCAAGTTGCGTCTGCCTGCATTCGTCGCGGGGCAGCGGCGTTGGCGTGCTCGTCCTTCTTGCGACTTAGCGCCTTTTCGGCCCGGCCGCGGTCGGAGAAGGCCCCCGCCTGGACGGCGTAGCCCCCCTGCCCCGCATCGATGCGCGGCTCGGGACGCGGCGCAGGGCGATCGAAGACCGTTTCTTAAGTTGGAGTAAATGCTTTCCTTTTTCGTGCAAACTTTGGAGCTTGCCAGGTGGTGTGCCAGTTTCATCCATGCTTCAGATCTTTTCCGCCGGATACAAAGTGACATTTTGGGGATCACGTTGAGAAGGCGCGATCTTCGAGATCCGTCGCTTTGAATATGGGTTTGAAGAGGTGGTTAGGCTTCCACTTCCTTCCTCAAGCCTCGTCCCCCTCCTATAAGTAGCGTCGAGCGAGGGTTTTTGGGACCATCTTGAGTCTGCCGTTCACCGCAGCAAGCCTCCCTCAAATATGTCATCGGAGAAGTCTAGCTCCTCTTTTGAAGAGGGTGGCCCCCCTGAGCACCTATGCTTCTGGAAGGAGGCCCTGCTAGAGTCGAAACCGGCACCCGGGGAGAGTAGTGGAGGCGGAGGTGCCTCGAAGGACTACTGGCGTGGATACTTAAACGATTGGCAGGAGGCCTTGGTGAAGGTAAACCACAGTATTCCGGCAAGGGGGTTTTGAACCTTCTTCCCGACAGGTTCTGTCCCAAAGAGGACGAGTAACCTCTATGTATCTTTCTCCCCCTACTGATAAATAAAACTTCCTTTCTTTAATATTCTCTTTGTTTTGCAGTGCACGCTTGTTCTTCAACAATCTTCTTCCTCGGTTCGCAGGCGTGTGACGAGGCGCTTTCTGCTACCGGAGGAAGGCGTCTCTTATTTGTAGGTAGTAGTGATGGTGGGTGGGCCTACTGGTATAATGGGTGGGCCTCGCTATCCGCCTTCATCTTCGTGGCACTGACACGACGATGCAAGATCTACCCGGAGTCGCGACTTCAGAAGAGAATGTCTCCAGCCCCTTTCCGAGTGTAGGCCTTCGAGCGGGTGACTCTCTAGTTGGTCAACTTCCTCAGAAGCAGTGGTGCCAGAAGTTGAAGTGTCCGTCAAAGTTTCTTTGGTGTCACTGACGGGTTGCTTGACTAGGATAGCGACTACACTGGGGACCAGAGGCTGGATACTAGAACGGTCGCGACGCCACCATAGCTTTAGTCTGTCTCATTTTTCCATAGGCTCATATGTTGGCCGCATGAGAATGACGTATTGGAACTTGGCATTTTGTATTTTGAGTAAATAATAAAAATCTCTTAGCTCGTAACTGCGCTGTTGTGCATCCCTTGGTGGAAGATTTCTACGCGTGTGGTGAGTTCATTAGAGCGGACAGATCTATCATTCCCAACTTTTCTTTTTCGCGCGCATACGCCCATTTCTTTACATCCATGCTACAGTTAGTTTTCGGAGTGAGTATAGGGAGCAGGAGTGCTGACCCCTTGGAAGCTCAGATGCTACCATTGTTCTCCAAGGGAGCATGAGTGCTCACCTCTAGGAAGCCTGGAGGCTACCTTTATTTTTGAGGGGAGTAGGAGTGCTCGTCTCTAGGGAGCCTGGAGGCTACCCTCATTTTCGAGGGGAGCAGGAGTACTCATCTCTAGGAAGCTTGGAAGCTACATTCGTTTCTGAGGGGAGCAGGAGTGCTCACCTCTAGGGAGCCTGGAGGCTACCTTCATTTCCAAGGGGAGCAGGAGTGCTCCCCTCTAAGAAGCTTGGAAGCTACCTTCATTTCTGAGAGGAGCAAGAGTGCTCGCCTCTAGGGAGTCTGGAGGCTACCTTCATTTCCTAGGGGAGCAGGAGTGCTCGCCTCTAGGAAGCTCAGAAGCACATTGTATTATTCTGATGGTGCTTTTGCAGAGACCACTCTTTGCGAGAACCAATAGCACGGGATGAGTCTTCTTTCACTTATATCATCATTAATTCTTCCCTCGTATGGATCACTATCTTCATGATTTGTTACGCTGAGCACTTTTGGTTATCATCTTTGTAAAAGTGATTCATGTCAATCTAATTACTCCTATCGCTCTGGGCATCATCACTCTGATTCTGAGTCATTCACCTCCAAATCTCATGATTAGCCAAGTTTGTCATCCTCATGGTTCATTCACAACAAACAATGAATGATGTTTGCATGAATGCTTTGCTTTGATGATTAAAGCATGCTATACACATTTATCTAAGATATACTATTCCATGCTGTGTTTTACTTGTTCAATGCTATTCATGCATGTCGAGTAAATGTTTTGATCCATGTAATGCTTTATTCATTACTATATTTCAAGATATCTTGGCTAATAAATTTTTGAGTGTGGGAAGAAGCTCTTTGCTCCCACCGTCCGGACATCATCCAAGTCCCACAGTGTTTGCACATCATTTCTTGGCTTCCCATGCTTATTGCTTCACCACCACCCATGTATGCATTTTACTATATGTTATCTACTCTATTAGATTATATCAAGGACCTTGTGGCTTTGATGATTCTGGAATTTAAGTTTCTCTTCATCAAAAATGATGATAATTTCAGAGGAATCTTAGTCGCACGGATAGGTCGTTGAGCCATCCAAGACTGGGGATGATGGTTCCTTTTGCGAGTTGGTGCGTAGATAAATGGACTTTGGCTTAGTATCAACTTACAAAATCAGTTTCTTGACTCAGTCTGGACAACTTAACAATATTATCCTTCATTACTTTCTATTTTAATTTATCTTAATTTTTCTCTTTAAACCCAGCATGCATTCATGTAGGACTTTGAATCAACTTTGAAAAATCATTCTGATAACCCGATTTTGAGAGTCAATTGATCATTAATTTTCAAGATATGAGACATCCATTGCCAAATTGATTCCTCAGTTCGTCTCGTCGCCATTTTAGATAATTTTTCAAAAACTCCTTTGTTTGGATTTCTATCCTCTTATTCAATCTCTTTTCCTTAGATCTACCTTGGCTGCAACACGTCCACATTAGCTGATAACCACTCCCCAATAGTGAAACCTTTAGGTTTATGCCTTGGGGTACTTCCACTGTGCTGGAAGTTGATCATCCTTTTTATCTCCTTTGTGCCCACGTGCACACTCCCTCCTGTATCCAAACAATTGTTGATTTCTTTGAACCTCCCGAGATTGCTTCATCTCGAGCTTTTGATTCAATTCTCATCAGGTGGTGTTAATCGCGTGTCTCATCACACATTGGCACCTACTTTTCAGTCCGCTCTCACTTCATTCCATTCTATTGCACTTTGCTCCACTCCATTCCACTTTGTGTCACTCCCTTGCAAAGTAGGCGCCAAGGTGGGACAGCTGTGGACATGTCAAAATTGACTTTACCATGAGTACATCTCATATTACTTTATAACACCCCAATTTGACCCCTCAAATTGACTTATTTGAGTGGTTTTCCCCATTTTTCTTAGATTTTTACCTTTTCCCCTTTTTTCTAAATTTTTCTAGATTTTTCTCTATTTTTTTGAGCTTTAAAGAATTAGGGACACACCCCCTGGACGCCCATTTAATGGGTGACTTGAAGCTTGTGCCAGCTGCCGGGCGCGCGCGAGGCGATCCTCTCGGCGGTGCGTCCGCGCCCGGTCTTTCTCTCCAACCGGCTAGACAGTAAGAGCTTATCCTTGTTCACATCCTTTTAATCCCTTCAAAACAGCAACAGAAGCAGCAATTAGAACAACTAAATAGTGTAGTATATGTCCTAGTGAAGGAAACTAAACATGCAAGTGAACAACGAACCTAGGGATGAACCCCTTGGCAGAGGATAAAACTAAGTATGAGAGTATTGCAATGATTTTGAAAACATGAAAAAGGATTTAGAAACAATGATACATGAGAACTAGCTATATGCACGAAGAAACACTCCAAAATCAGAATTCCAACCCCTCCAAAGCCCTCTAAAAACATCTAGGGATGTTTCTTGAAGTTTTAAAGGTAAGGAATTGGGGTTAAGAGTCTCATTTGGGGGAAGATAATGTGAAGAAACCCTAAGGTCTTGAAATGCGTTAGACCCTGAGATTGTGAATTTATACGGTCATTTGACACGACACCATTAAGAAATTCAAAATTATTAAAAAATTAGTTAAAAATTGAGAAACATGATCCTAGGGAAGGGCGATTGGCCTCCACGATGGAAATCAGTTTAAAGATAGATTTCACATAGATTCAACTTGAACTTAAACCAAGGATGGTCGATTTGGGGCATTAGCATGGGAAATACAAAATATGACCTAACTTATGGACCAAAATTGGTGTTTACAGATTGCCCCTCCTTGGTACCCATTTTGCAAGGGCATGGAGTGGAGGTGAGGCGGAAGTGCCGTGAAGTGGCATTGAAGTGGAGTAAACTGATAAATGAGTGGTAAGGTAAAGAGACACCCATCTTGAACAAGTAAGTGATAAGAGTCATTTGGAGAACTCCAAACTAATCTCTCGACCAATGATGCACAGATGATCATACTTGGAGGAAAACTAACCGACCGAGGGCACCCCCAGGCCAACGGGCTAGTTGAAAATGCCAACAAAACTATCCTCAAAGGCATCAAGACCAGACTCGAGAAGGCCAAGAGTAACTGGCGCAAGGAACTCCCTATTGTGCTGTGGTCGTACCAAACTACTCCCAGAGCTGCCACCAATGAGACTCCTTTCCAACTGGTGTGATGGCCTAGAATAGATGGCAGACAAGAAGGGGGGTTGAATTGTCCCCCAGTCGAGATGGTCTATTTTAAAAATAACTAAATTAATTACAGTGGAAATCAAATAAACTACGTTAATTAATCTAAACTGTAGTGAGATATAATTGTTCCCTCAATCATTTCGATCTTGCACAGACTACCAATCCAACAAACGATGAACGATTACTAATGACAGATAGCAGAGCTAGCGAAGTGCGATGGTGTAGTGAATAAAAATCTATAAAATAGCCTGTGAATGGGGATAGGAGAAATGGACAACCGCACATGCACACCACATGCAACACAGATATTTTTAGATGGTTCGGGACGACGACAAGCTCCCTACGTCCACCACTCACTGAAACCCAGTGAGACTTCACTAACACGCTATGAATGTAGCAACTACGGGGACGAATCTCAACACCATACACACACTACTTCTACAGCAATCCATGCACATGGGGCCTGGCCCCAGAATGCTGCCACCACAGCACACACCCACACGATCGGGGAACTCACCCGGAACTAAAAACTCACATGGAGACATAGCACCATACAGTTTCAATCACTATCACAGCATTTGATATCCAAGAATGATAAATTTTTATGATAAAAATGGAGGGGAAAAAAGAGAGATGTATATGCCCACATCCGTGGAAGTAGAAATGAAGGTTTTAACTAGCCACCCAATGCCTCAGGATCAAGGCAACTAAGATAAGTAGATGTTATGAAAAGATGTAATCTCAGTTGTGCTACAGGATGCTACAAGAAACCTATTAGTAAAGACTAGACATTTATCAATCGCAGCTGACAAGTGACCACCCTTAAAATGATGTGAAAATAATTAAAAACCATAAAAACAAGAAACACTTTAAAAAAGCTGAGTGCAGAAGCAGCAAGATATGATGCATGGAAAGATCCAAGAAATCATGAACCCATAGCAGGATGCAAGGAGTGAGATGTAAAAAAATATGGTAAGTTTTAAGTAAGCTCTATACAATTTGAAATTTCAGTGATTAAAATACAACCCCGAACTTAATGAATTTTCTGAAAAAAATGTATCCCCATTATTTAATAGTTCTTATGCACACTGTCGGCATGATCTTTTCAGCAAGCAAAGAAGGAAGCGGGCATATACCATGTGATATGTAGCGAGATGGATAAGGCCCTCTGCCACTTTTACCCTCTCGCCTCTGCATCCCTTGTTTCCCCCGAGAATCGGCTGGCTCTCTGTTCATGTTCTGTAGAGCAGAAACAAATATTAATAAATAACTCGTGAAAAATGCAAGCATAAAAAACACAAATGGACTTCATATTGTATAATCCAGCTTGAATAATCAAGGATGAAAGAACAGAAGTTTGTCAAACCTTATCAAGAAACATTCTAGTAATGAAAATTTATATGATGTAATAAACAACAAAGGTCATGTCTATATTTGGAGGGCAGTAGCAAAACAACCTTGTCACGACCTTCGACAAGCTTGTGATGCCATAAAGGCATCTCATTGAAGTTTTTTTTGTTCATTGTGCTCAAAAATTAGAACAAATGGTCCAGTAGGAGAGCACTAAGTAAGAAAGACTCCATGCATGATCATGCACAAAAATGCATCAATACAAGTTTAGGATTGTTTAATTTGAAGGAGATCGATACAAGTTGAGATAGGGAACTCGTCATCTTTTATGTATCTTAAGAAATGACAGTTTAGACAAATGTTTTTCCATCACATGGGAATGTGGCCTATGTGGAGAGGCAGATGAGTCTTTGGACCATTTGTTTATTGGCTGTGCTTTTGCTTGGGATGTGTGGCAGCTGATTTTTGCTGAGCTTTATTGTGACCATCAAACTCCAGACAGCATGGACAGGTTGCTCTTTGGTTGGAGCCAAGGACGGCACTCAAACAAGATTGGCTGACTTGGTAGTTGATTCTTCCCGAAAAGCATAATTATCTTCGCTTTATGTGATATGGTGAGAGACCAGCCCACACGTAACATCTAATGTGGGTAAGTCACACGCATCCATTTTGGAAATGTATCTTCTTGTTGTGGCCCTTCTGTCATATAGGGAAACTTTTTGAAAATATGCAGATGATCAATATTTGCATGTTCCCTTACTTTTCTTATTTAATACATTAATGGTACTTTCCTCTCCCTCTCTCTCTCTCTTTCTTTTTTTTTCCTTTTTTTCATTTTTGGGTTGGGTGCGCCGGGGGGGAGAGGGGAATAATGCAGGGATAAGATGAAAGGCATCAGGGGATACATGCAATCAACCCTTGAATGATTATCTGACAAATTACAATGCATCAAAATACATGTTGTTGCCTATCATCAAAACAATTATTGTCAATCTTCAAAACCAATCAGCACAAGGCTGCTGCTTGTCAAACCAGAGGAGTCCTAACAAAGACACACCTGCATGCAAATAAAACACTCATGCACATGTTTTTGGTACCCAAATAGTTTTGGGTCCTTGGTGATTAGTCCACGAAGCAAGAACATCTTTTCTAATCCATACCAAATTCAATTTACTCAAATTTTTCTTAATAACGCAATTTGAATTAACGTGACCATTTACTCCACAATAGGAACATGTCACATTTGAAATCTTTGGGGCACGAACTTATTTTATTTGATCCTTAACAATATGAACATATCTTTGTTTCTGCATCTTAGACCCATGATGTGTAGATCCCTTCTTAGATTTTAGATTCCCAGAATTGTTAGTTGGTACTTGCTGAATAGGAGTGTTCATTATCTTTGGACGTGTTTTTGAAGTACTAGCCACACTGGATGCATGCACAAAGGAGGTCTAACTTTTCAATTTGAATGAAGTTTTCTTCTCCAGTTTATAGCTCAAACCCCATCTTTGGAAGTTGACTTTCAGATTTAGGATGTCTTCCAAGTTTTGTTTCCCTTTCCTAAGTTTATCTAAGGTAACCTGCATGTCCTTCATTGTGCTTTCAGATTCAGAGATATGTTTCTCAAGAGACGCAATCTTAGACCTAAGATTTTCATTTTCACTTCTTATTTCTGAATTTTCTTTCTCAAGGTTCTTGGCCTGTTCAAGCTTAGTTTGCACATGTAACATGTTTTCAATCTCATCTTCATAAATTTTTATTTTACCAAACAAGGTTTCATGTGCATCAGTTAGTTTTTCCAATTTCTCTTCTAGATCATGACAGGCAGTGCATGGAGTTTTTACATGAGTGATTTCATGAATTTTCTTTTTCAAACTTTTATTCTCAGATCTCAATCTCTTATGTTTCTCGAACAAAACAGTATATGCAAGTTTCCAATCTTCACAAGTAAAGGTTTCAGACTCATTTACCCCAGTAGGCTCCTCCTCATTAGCCATAAGATATAGAGAGCCCAAGGCTTCCTCTATCTCGTTGGATGACACCTCATCGTCCTCATCGCTCCACGTTGTGACCATCGCCTTGGTTTTCTTGAACTTCCCTTTCTTCAGCTTGTTGAGGATCTCCAGGCATTCACAACGCATGTGCCCCGACTTCTTGCAGCCATAGCAAATTACCTCACTTGACTTACTTGGATTATTATTGCCAGATGAATGCTTCTTCAATAGTTTTTTGGTGTTGCCTTTTGAATTTTTGCGCTGCCGGATGAACTTGCGCATTTTCTTGTGAGAGTGTCAAGGGCCTTCTCATCATCATCTTCGTCGCTTTCCTCCTCTAACGAAGAATGCTATGTCGGTGCAACCTTCAAGGTGAGGCTCTTGTTCTTCTTCACATCTTGCTCATTCCTTCGGATATTCAACTTATAGGTCATGATAGACCCGATCAGCTCCTCCAAAGTAAGCGTCGCCAAGTTCTTGGAGTCTTCATGATGAGGACATCAGGCCAGAGAAGACCCTGGCAGGACTTTACGTGGCACCGAGGAGCATTTATCCATTCTCTTGCATATTTAGTATTAATTGAGTCAATTAGGAGTCCCTTGATGAGTCAAGAATATTCATATTATTTGCATCCTTCTAATAACCTAGGAATGATATTTGTTGCTTGTGTTCTAAATGGGGATAATTATGCCACTGAGAAGAGAGCGATGCAGAATGCTCTCCATGTGAAGAACAAGATTGGCTTTTTTAATGGTTCACTCGCAAAGCCGAATGAAGAATATCCATATGTGCATGCCTGGACCAAACATAACTCCATGGCCATTTCATGGATTTTCAATGCCATTGCTCGTGATCTGTATGAAAGTGTAGCCAACACCAACACTGCTCGAGAACTCTAGGTGGATCTTGAGGAGTACTTTCACTAGGTAATTAATGTCCCTTGGGTCCATTAGCTTAAGTGAGATGTTTCTCTTTTAGCACAAGATAATTATCTAGTAATGACATATTTTTCCAAGTTTAAGGTATTATGGGATGAGTTGTAGTTATACGACATCATCCCAAAATGCACTTGTGGAGTGTCATAGTGGCAAAGGAATGTTTGCCACACATGAACTTGAGTTGTTGAAGAGATTCGACATACTTACACATTGTTCTAGGAAAGATTGTCGATTGATAAACTCAATCTTCGCCCTCCACAACATGTGAGAGTAATCACGATCTTGAAGAACATGCCGAGGATGCGATCTCCTCTCCCGTAAGAAGACCGTCTCTGATTTTCCTCTCTCTAGAAGATCCTCTTGATGGAGCACAGGCACTCAAGATCTTCTGAGGAAGGGGACCAAGCCTCTTTCTTAGTTCCTTACGAGTTCCTCTCCCATCAAGAAGAACTCTCATGAGAATATAATGGGATCTCACACCTTTTCAGAAAAAACCCACCCTTTGGTAGTTATTTTTAGTGTGAACATGTGTTTCCTTAAACCCACCTCCCGGACCCTTCTTAATGGGCCAACTTAAGTGCTATTGGGCCAAATAAGGGCCACACCAAAAGAGGGAAAATCCAACAGGTTCATCAATTTTTACTTGGTTTAAATAATAATTTTAATACCATTTGATCTCAAATATTGAGCATCGAGCATTTTTCCTTCCTCGAGCAAAGTTTACTCAATGGTTATGCAAGAAGAAAAACAACAAACTCTAACATCTTCACAAGCAACAGTCGTAGATGCCAAGGCCTTGACAACTAGGGGGCCTAATCAACAGTAGAGCAACATCTCTAATATTGGTAGATAACGATGTGACTATTGCAAGAAATTGGATCACCCAAAGGATCTAGCACTGCTATGTGATTATCGGGTACCCAAGCAACTGGAGACAACAAAGTTGCTCAGATTAAAACAAGAACATAAATGCAAATATTTCATATGATCATTCATCTGCAGTCATTGCAACAGAAGAAATTAATGTGACAACAAATTACTCAGAGCAATCACCTATTTCAAGCCTCAACATGGAGCAATACAACCAGCTCCTTCAACTTCTTAGTGGTGGCCCCTCAAATATTTTTGCTAGCTTGGCTGGTAAGTCATTTGTCCTCAATAACACCTAGGTTGTTAACAGTGATGCATATGATCATATGGTGCCTTCTCTATCCATACTTAAAGAAGCTATGCCAAAAAGTTCCTTGAAGACAGTAAGACTGCCTAATGGGTCTTGTTTACCTATATCTCATGTTGAAATGTCCTTATTTTTCAAATGGTATCATTCTTAAAGATGTCATCTTTATCCCTAGTTTCACTCACAATCATTCGGGAACACATCCCGGCTTAGGCACATCCGCAGAAGCTACATCCCACCGCGGGAGTATGAGAAAGAGAGGCAGCAGAGCGGCGCCCAATGCCTCACCCTTGATATTAAAGCATTTGAACAACAAAGAGACGAGGGTAGGAAGGTAGCTGCGCCCCAGCCCGATAAAACAGAAGAGAAGAAGGTTCCTCTCTCAGGGACAAGATGAAGAAGGCTTCCTCTCTCAGGGACAAGATGAAGAAGGCTTACTCTTTTCCCAAAGAGAATACTAAAGTTCTATTTGATTGGGTCACCCAGTACAACAAGATCACTCTGCCTGGGCAAAAAAGGCCAGAGGATTTAAAGAGAAGTGACAGTCCAAGATTCTGCCCCTATCACTAGATATTGGGACACCCAATTGAGGACTATTATATGTTTAAAGATATAATTGAAGGCATGATAAAGAAGGGTGAAATAGAAATGGGGGAGTACAGAGTTTACCCTTCATAACCCCATGAAGTGCCTCTGAGAAGGGCTGCCGCTAATATGATTTCTTTGTACCAGGCATTGCTTGAAGAAATTGAAGAAGCCAACACTCAGCACACTTACGAAGCGTGCTTTTTGACACCTACAAAGGAATAACGGGGATGGTAGCAGGTCCCTACAAAGACCAAGAAGAAGGTTGTGCCCCGCTCGAGGGTGGGGACACATATCCATGGCGTAACGCCACAATCTACTCCTCTGACCCCAGCACTAGTGTGGGTTGATCAACCTACAGTGATCAAAATACCCACCCACAACAGGAGAAGATAGACTCCATTACCGGTGAACAAAGAAATCAGCCCGGAACTCCGATAGCTTCAAGCCTATATAGATGGGCTAGATGAATATGAGCAGCCCAAATTGTAGCTCTTGCTGATAAGGGACCATGTCCCATGGAAGGAATTGGAGCAGCTCTCATTGGAACAAAAGGAAGAGGCCGACAAAGCAATAGAAGAAGATGATAGCCTGTTCTGGGGGTAGGCGTCGGTCAAGGAAAAGCAGAAGAAGAAGAAGAAGAAGAAGAGAAAGGCTCGTAAAGCCAAAAAGGAGATACTACTCTCTTGCAACACTCTGTCCACCCTCGTCAACCTGCCCGAGGAAGATGACAGTGAAGAAATATGTTTCACACCTGCAATTGAGGCAAGCTAGGCTGAGGCTACAACTGCTACCCATGCAACCCGGTCAGGCCAAAAATGGGGGTGCCTGTAGCCCGCCAATCGTAATATTATTTTTAGAGGGGAGCAACCCTATAAAATACCCCCTCCATAGGTCAAGGGAGTTCAGATCCCTCCTTCGCCAGGGCTATACAATCAAAGTGGGGGCAAGGGTGGTGACCCTTCCTTCCTTGCATTTCTGAAGATGTCCAAGGGCAAGCAGTCGTGCCAAGAGGCCAACTCTATAACCGGGGGCACCCTCTCGCAACCTCAGTAACTCTCTGGTCTGTCGAATGAAGAAAAGACTAAGCCAACGGCAGACACCGGAAGCACTAAGACGGCGTTGTTGTACCACAAGAAGATTTGGACCCTCGGTCCAATGAAGCCGGTCCGTCAGGGACTACAGCACAAGATTCCTCTAAACCAAGATGGGCAGAGGAGATGAAGCTATCAAATGTCCGGGCTGAAAGTAGGATAATGAAGTTGCTAAAGAAACTCTCTGCAAGATTCACCATTTGGGAAATCCTCTCCCTGAGTGAAGAAACCCGGCAAGTAATAATTACTGCCCTGCAGAACCCTGCTCAATATGAAGCCTGTTTGGCTGAGACGCTGCCAAGAGCAAATGTAACTTTCACTGATGAGGACATGCTATTCCCCAGCATCAGTCATAATAGACCATTGTATATGAAGGGAGAGTTGAATGGCCGACAGTTGAATAGAATTCTATTAGACCTCGGAGCATCCATCAATATTCATCCATACAGAATTTACCAGAGATATTACTTCAATGTGCGCCTCGATAAATTCAGAGATATGCGCATCGCCAGCTTCAATCAAAAGTTTGAAGTGCCTTTGGGAGTGGCAGAGTTCGCCTTCGCCATGGTGGATTTCACTACAAGGGTGCAATTTTATGTGATCAACTCTAGTACCTCATACAAAACATTGCTCAGCCGCCCCTAGTTGCACGAGAATCTAGTGGTGCTGTCTACTTTTCACTAATGTATCAAATACAATCAAGATGGAAAGGAAGAAAGGATATTTGCTGACCTCCATCCATTTGAGGTGTTCAAATGTCATCTGCTTGATGCCTCTCTGTATGTGGAGCAGCCCCAAAAGACCTCTAAGGCAAAGACTCCTGCCAAGGCAGCAAAGAACACCTCCGGTGACGACTAGTTTCCACCACCACCGCCAGGTTATGTGAGTCCCAGGGTGGTGACTCACATTGCTAGCACAGGGGATGTGGGTAGAGCTGCACCTCTCGCCACTTACCCTAAAGTGAATGAAGCCAAGGTTGACAAACACTACAGCCATATCAAGACCCCAGATGGTCTTATCAAGTCGATAGCTAGCCTTGATCATCCTACTGTCCTACCTCACAAGATGCTGGAAGTATCCCAGCTTGAAGGCCCCAGCAGCCTGCTATATGCGACTGAAGAGCATGCTGTACAGAAGGCTAATGACTATCACCTTCTTGAAGACCTAGAAAACCCAATAGTCCCTATTCAAGGTCTAACATTCACATCAGAGAGGGTAGCTAAAATGTTCACGAAGCAACGCATCCCCTCTAGCCAGCCTCGCAAAGAGAAAGAAGCATTCAATAAGCTGTGATATCCTGCCAACCTAGACAAGGAATTAAGGCGTGTTTCCCAACACCTGGGATGGGGCTTCACCCTTGAAGAGTATTATTATAACGGGCGCTATGAAGTGGATACCATCTCCACTTTCTTTTCAACAAAAGATTGTTTGCCGAGGGCAACTTATGATGAGTACCCAGCAGAAGCTGAATATGCCCGATCACCTTGACCAGAAGACTAGAGATTAGAAATAGTGACTTCTACAGATGCTGGGAACAAGTTTACTGTGAAGAGATGGCTTTACAAGCCAAATTTGACACAGCAAGCGATAGCGAAGCCAAAGACACTGAAGAAGGGGGAGCTTCCCTCTCCTGTCGCTCTCCCTTGGCAATGATATCAACACCCCTCAGATAGATTGAAGAAGTTTCTCTTGAGACCGATCAGGAAATACCCATTGTTGAAGTTATGACCAAGAATGAACAAGCCACCTCCACTGAAGACATGGTGATTCAAGACAGCATGAAAGCAGAACCGTCCCCATGCATTGTGGAGCTGGAATACTATTCCTCTGAGCTAGCAATAAACCAATGCCAGCCTCTCCAAACATCTAGCACATCAGTTGAAGCTAAAGTCACAGAGGGCCCACTGATAGAACAACTCACACTATCGTCACTGGTTGAATTAGAAGCTCCCGATGAGGCCCGAGGGCAATAGAATGAAAGGATTGATGTACTCGAACTTGAAGATGATATTCCAGACTTCATTGACCTCCAGTCGACGCCCTCGAAAATTGAAGACTAAAGCCAAGCCACAGTCGATGAGCTGATAGAAGTCAATCTGGGAAGTGAGGATGATCCTAGGCCAACTTTCCTCAGTGCCTAACTCTCCTCAGAAGAACAGAGGTTGTACATGAAGCTGCTACAAGAATTCTGGGATTGCTTTGCCTAGAGCTACAAGGAAATGTCAGGACTCAGCCTTGTAGTCTCACAACATGAACTGGCTATAATTCCCCAAGTGGAGCCAATAAAATAGCCATCACAGCATAGGAGGCCGGAGCTTATCACGCAAATATGTAAAGAAGTTGACAAGCTCATTAATGCAGGCTTTGTCGAAGAAAACCAATATACCACGTGAGTGGTAAATATCGTTCCCGTAAAGAAGAAGAATGGGTAGATCCGGATATGTGTCGACTTTTGGGATCTGAATAAGGCATGTTCTAAGGATGACTTTTCGGTGCCAATAATGGAAGTCATGATTGATGCTACAACCGGTCACGAGGCTTTGTCATTTATGGATGGATCATCCAATTACAACCAAATATGAATCACGGAGCATGACCGGGTCCACACTGCCTTCCAAACCCCCAAGGGCATCTACCACTACAAGAGGATGCCATTCGGATTGAAGAATGCTGGCGCAACTTAAAAAAACACCTCAAGTTCTACATTTTAAGTAGTTTTCTGAAGGTTTTTGAGATAGAAGTCAAATAGAGCCTCTTCGTGTGATGTAAAGGCTCTCTTAGTCGGAAAGCAATTGTTGTATATTAGCGGATCTTCCTGTCTTTTAAAGAAACTGCGTTCATGCTCTTTGCAAATAGAAGTGCTATGTTGTGCCCTTTCAAATATTTGCCTGACTTCTTGAGCTTCTTTGGGAAAAGGAGGTCCCCATCTGTTAAGATTGAAGTGGATATCTTTGTTGTTGTGCAAGGGCGTAGGTCTTCTCGAAGCTCTCAAGGTCTTGTCAAATTTAGAAGGAGGTGCCATTGGTTTAGCCAGACTGACTTTTTTGAAGACTGCTACAAAGTGTGCGTCCTGGTGTGGAACAATGTGAGATAAGACATAATATTTTATTGTTCCTTGGTTGACGCTCATCACTATACCTTCCCATAGACAAATTTCTTCGATGGGAAAAGCAAGTGTGTGCCATTCTTCGTACTTAACGCCATTCCGAAAACGAGGAACAAACGGCAAGCAAGTGGGAAAATCAGGTCTAATTCTCCAGAAGAATTATGAAACAGTTGAAAAGACTTCAACATTTGGTGAACATAATAGAGATCCAGTCGCTTCTCATAGAAACGATCATATTGATCCCATATAGTAATAACGTGTCAATCAAATTCATATCCATTCTCAGCCAAACCTGTCTGAGAATTATAGTTTCGATATTCGAAAGGAATAGGATGTTCAATCCCAAAGGCCTATCAAATAAGGTAGTAGTAGCCATGAAGTACAGGGTACTTACACGCTCAGATGTAAGAACTAGTAGACAAAGATCCTAGCCATGAAACACAAGGTACCTACACAATCAGATGTAAGAACCAATAGACAAAGATCTTAGCAACCGGTGCAACCGAATGCCCTTAGTTGCTCTTCATAACGTAAGCATATAGATTTCTTGTCTGAATCCAATTTCTGGGAAAACCAATTAATTGATCACGAGTCTTTGATTGTATAAAAGATAATCACATTTTATCATAAGTGCCAGATGGTGCTCATTTTGGTTTTCTGCACTTGTTGTTATCAATATTATTTTCACACTCTATTTTTATTAATTTTCACTATTTACTATTCTTTCATCTCTCCTGTATTGTCTCAATCTCCCTCTGTTGACACTCGTTTTTAGCTCGCAAGTTGCGTCATTTCTCTTTTTCATCATTTTTGATGTCCCGAATTATCCATTATTTTGGAGCCTACCTTGGATGGATTTCGAGCCCATTTCATTGTTTTCTAGCCTTTGGACTTCGGAGATCATGATTTCGGAGAGCACTGGGGCTTATTTTATCAGCTTCCGACTTTCCAAGTCAACTTTCGACCCATTTAGGTCGACTTCCATCAAGCATTCGGCCCTTTTTATTGTGCATTCGTGAAGACAGCCCTTTTTGATCCTCTTATGTTCCTCTATTCATTAAGTGCCCTTCATTAAAGTTGTTCATTTTTTCGAGAACTAAAATTTCTTCTTCTACACCATTAGCCAGCTCTCCACCAATTTCAAGTTATTCGTATTTTTCTGGCAGATTGTGTTGTTCACCTACGAACCCAACATTTTTTCTATGTTTCCATCCCATTTTCTCCCTCTTATGCTCATCTTCTCATCTTGCTCTCTTCATCAAAGTTATTCATTTTTCTCCCATGCGCCAAGGGTAAGCGGCGCTCTCAAACCATAGGAGCCCGGCATGACCGGAAAACTCACGAAGGCGCAGCGGATGTATGCGCGAGAACGTCTGATCGAGACCCAGAACAGCAAATGCTGCGAATGCGGAGAGAAGATCTACAACCTGACGCCGGATGTTGTGCTCCCCGATAATTGGCGCCGTGGCGTCCTGTTCGAGGATGAGGGTCGCTTGAAGCTAGGCTGCCAGCCGTGCGCGACCGACATCAACATGGGCTTCAAGAGTTACGACAAGCAGATCGCCGAAGTGGAACGCAAGCTTTCGGCCTGACCAATCTGGCCAACCGGCCTGATCGACCGCGCCACGTACGGCGCACCCCTCACTGAACCAACCGAAAAAGGAGTTCACCTTCATGAGTGAAGGAACAATGGCCGACGCCAGCGAACTGTCCAACGTGGCAGCAATCGAGCAGCAGACGCCGGAGGTCGAGAACGACGAGCCGCAGACGCTCGACGATACCCTCGACGCCGACGCCATTGAAGGCGAGGAGCAGGACGAAGGCGCAGAGCCGGAAGTCGAGTTCGTCGAAATCGAGCGAAACGGGAAGCGCTACAGCGTCCCGAAGGACCTCGAAGGCGAGTTCATGATGCAGGCCGACTACACGCGCAAGCGTCAGGCGGCGGCCGAGCATGAAAAGACGCTGACTGCCCGGTCCGAAGAACTGGATCAGCGGGCGGCCGCCACGGAAGAGGAACTGGAGGCGCGTTCCGCCGTCCGGTTCATGGAACAGCAGATCAACCAGTGGGCCAACATCGATTGGAACCGGCTGGAGCAGGAAGACCCCATGCTGGCGCAGTCAGAATGGCGGAAATTCCAGCAGATGCAGGCGCTGCACGGCCAGACCAAGGCAGCGCTCGACGAAAAGCAGAAGGAACGGTCCGCACAAGCCGAGCGAGACTTCGCTACCCGGCTGCGGGAAACCGCCGACTTCGCCAGCAAGAACATTCCGGGCTTCTCCGCCGATCTGGACAACAAGATTGCGGCCTTCGCCTTGAGCGAGCTTGGTCACGACGAGGATACGCTCAAGAGGGCGTACAACCCGCGCGACTACAAGGCCATGTATCTTGCCTACATCGGCCACCAGGCCCTCAGCCGACAGAACGCCAAGCCATCCGCAGCACCGCAGGCCAAGCCACTGACGACGATCGCTTCCAAGGCGGCGCCGGCAGCAAGGAAGGGCCTCGGCGAGATGAGCATGGAGGAGTTCGCGGCCCACCGAAACCGGCAGGAAGCAGCCGCCAGAGCGCGCGCCTCCCGCTGATCCGTTCACCGCATTGAGCGTCGGATGACGCCCAGGCCCAGCGCGGCAATGCCGCCCGAAGGACCATTATCATGGCAAACACTACCCTGACCGCGGATATCATCGCCAAGGAGG
>JANBPO010002903.1:904861-1009043 GCA_024336825.1 Amorphophallus titanum
GGCGGTGCGTATCCTCGACAACGAACTCGTCATGGCCAAGAAGGTTTTCCGCGGCTACGAAAACGAGTTCTCCAAGAACGTCAACGGCTACAAGGTCGGAGAGACCATCTCGATCCGCCGCCCGACCGAATTTGAAGTGACGGACGGCGCCACGATGGCGGTTCAGGACGTGGTCGAAGGCAAGACCACGATCACCGTCGATCAGCGCAAGCACGTCGCCTTCAAGTTCACGTCCCAGGACCTGACGTTGAAGATCGACGAGCTTTCCGGTCTGCTGGCGGAGAGAGAGGGGAGCCGCACTGTGGTGGAACTAAGAAGAGAGAGGGATTCGACATGGGGGAGAGAGATCGCATGGGTGGGGAAGAAAAAGGGTTTGGGATTGTTCCCAACCCTTAAAACAAGCAAATTTGGATATATGCCCATTCTCTCATTAATTCAATTAACTAAATTCTAGAATTTCAATAAAATCCCATAATCCCTTCTAACCTTTAAAATAATATCTCAAAATTTTACAGCTCTTAAAATATTCATGAAAATAAATTTGAACTCTGGAAAAATAAGATCCGAAAATTCAGGGGTGTTACATATCTTAATCAGAATATAAGATCTCACTCTTTTCCTTTCCCTTATCTCTATCATTCTCATTTTCCTTGGCTTCCTGTACTCCCTAGAGGGTTCTTGGGAGGTCCTTGATGTCTTATAGTGGTAAGTCTCTTACTAACTTCTCAGATCACTATCCAACATCTTTTCCTTTCTGAGACTTGGTTCCATGTTCCTCCAACCTCTTTTTCTTAATGTGAACTAGGGAGAGAGTAAGATGGACTATGTGAAGGGAAGTCAGATGGCTTAGAGTTTCCAGCTTCCTTCAGGTAAGATTTCTAAGCACAAATCAAGCACGAAACTTAAGCCTAATTTTTTCAATCTGTATTTTAAACTGTTTCCCCAACAAATATGGACAACACATGTTTAGATCGAGTTGAGACTTGTGTCTCATGCCTTAAGTGTTTTTCAAAGTGTTAACGAAGATTTCTATGAACGATAAGATATGCAGTACCTAGAGTGAGTTAATAAGGCTCAAGATGAGTTCCTTGTAAGGTGGAATGAAGCAAGAAAACATGTTGTGTCATCTATCAATCTTGGTTAAGGATAAAAAGCCTTGCATTACATGAGTATACGGTGGTTCGGACAGAATCTCCATTGTATGTCACGATTTAACCTGAACTTAGACCTCATCGTCCAGTTGAGCCACGTTTCTTTCTTAAAATCTCTTTTCAAATGTGCAAAGAAAAGGGCTACTAATTGGAAGGGCTATCAGAGGAAATGACTACCAAGACTAGGTGTTCTGGAGGGGAAATTCAGTGTGGAGCCACCCATAGGTGTAGCTGTCCGTAGGTGCAGCCGCCTAGAGCGTGAAGAAGCCGTCATTGCATGTTATCTCCGTGTTTAGCTTGCGATCCATATTTCATATTTAAGTTTTAATTACTCTGATTAATATGATAAAAATGTGGGTGTATAAGCTCTATGTTAAGAGTATGTTTATGAATATAATAAGTAAGTATGTGCAAACTATATGTATGCATGTATGTATGTGCAAGTATGCTCACCCACAGAGTTCACATGTTAGCTTTCCTGATAAGATAATTATGTAAAGACAAGTTTCCATTCAAGCATAAAAATGATGAGATGCCACATGAATTGTTATGCTCTTTCATGTGCAATATATGTTTATGATGCTCACTTGCATAGACAAATTCATGATGCAAGTTTTTAGCTTTGCCATGATATATTTAGCTATTGTGTCTAACTTTCATATGTTTTTTCTTGGCCTCATCAGGCTTGAACGGTGGAATGACATGCCCCCGTTAATGATCCACCTAAAGTCAATTGATTAAACTTTCACCCAAGCATTCCAACTTTATCTCATCTGGAGTAGTTGCACTTAATATTAATTGTATCATGCTTTTGAAATTTCAAACTTTTGTGATCCGAGTAGACCATGAACTTCTCTCCATAGAGATAATGACGCCAAATCTTTAAGGCGAATATAATGGCTGCTAATTCTAAATCATGCATGGGGTAATTTTTCTCGTGACGCTTTAATTGTCTTAAAGAATAATAGATTACCTTTCCATTTTGCATGAGGACGCACCCCAAGCTAATGCCAGATGCATCCGTATATACTTCAAATCTACCACCTTCCACTGGTAGTGATAAAATAGGAGCTATAGTAAGATGATTTTTAAGATTTTGAAAACTCTCTTCGCATTCCTCTGACCAGACAAAAGGATTTTCTTTTCTTGTAAGTCTAGTTAAAGGAACAACAATCTTAGAGAAGTCCATAGTGAACCTCCTGTAATAACCAGCTAGACTTAGAAAGCTCCTTACTTCCGATACGGTCATAGGCCAGCTCCAGTTTCGGACAGTTTCTACTTTAGAAGGATCCACAGCGATACCTTCCTTTGAATTAATGTGGCCTAGGAATGAAACTTCCAACTGCGCCCCCAGCCGCGCGAAGTCCGCCTCTTCTCGCACGGTGGCCTGGTCGATGTTGACCGTGACGCCGCCGGGGTTCTGCGACGTCGTGGAGGTGCTCGTCCCGGCCGGCGCCGAGGCGGGCGCCGACGCTGACGCTGATGCGAAGAACCCCGATGACTGGTAGCCCGACACCATGGCGCTGTTGGAGGCTCCGGGTGACAGGAACCCGCCATTACCGGTGTCGCCGGCGATCAAGCCACCGGGTGGCTTGATCGTGCCCATCGTCTTGGTCAGCGACGCGGACACGACCCCGCCCCCGCCCGACTTGGAAGCGGTCGACTTCGACAGCGACGCCGACCCCGCGGCCGCGTTGGAGACCGCCTCCTGCAGGGAGTCCACTGACGACGTCAGCCCGGCGAGGCTGGCGGCCATCTGCGTGGTCGACGTCGCCGTGGTGCTGCTCACCAGGCCGACCGCGTCGCCGATGACGGCCGAGCCGGCCACCCAGGAGGCGTTCAACTGGTCAGCGGACGATCCGACCTTGGTGATCGAGCTGGTCAGCGTGCCGGCCTGGCCCATCGTGGCGTCCAGACCGCCCATGACCGAGGTGAGCTTGTCCGCGATCTGCAGCCCGGAGTCGTCGATCGTGACCGACAGGTCCGCCAGGCCGCGCGCCGCCTCGCGGTTGTTCAGGCTCAGCCCGAAGTCGTTCGCCACCCGCGCCAGCAGCGCCGTCGCGCGGTCTCGGTGCGCGATGTCGTACGGGATGAATGCCTCATCGTCCGCCCCTTCACCGAACAAGATCGTCGGGCCGGTGGCGATTGCCGGCGCGGTCGACCGTAGGCCGCCCGCTTCGTACCGTTCGATCGCGCCGCGTGCGTTCTTCTTCGGCGGCGTTGCCGGCGCCCGGATGCTGACCGGGATCTCCACCGGCTTGATGTAGATGTTCAGCAGATCGCGGAGTGCCGCCTTGGCCTTCTCGGTGTTGGCGGTGATCTCGATCTCTTTGGACTTGAGCTGGGCGAGCATGTCGCGCAGCCCCTTGGCCGAACCCATCGCCTTCTCGGCGTCGGCCGAGCGTCCGGGCACGACCGGACAAGGTCCGGGACGAGTAACGCAGGCGGATCAGCCTTCGAAATGTGCCCCGATGCCGAGGATCCGCTCCTTGGCCTGCTGGAACTCGGCATCCGACAGAAACCGTATTTGATACCTGAATATTCGGTTTGATAACCTGCTACTAATTCCTCCTCTGCTTCTGGTAAATCAAAAGGTAATCTCTCACATTCTGCTAGAGAAGAAATTAAAAAAACTATAAATCCTATAGGCTGACGCCACAGATTCCACCCCCAAAAACCATATTTTGACTGTGCCTCAACTATATCAACTGTACTTGAACTATTAGATAATTATAGTCGGCGATAACATCACAGTTTCCGTCGCTATTCCAGAACCGTACATGAAACCTCAGTTTCATACGGCTCCTCTACGGCCACAAACAAATATAAGGACTAGTTCGGTATTAACATTAATTATCTATTTGGGATAAATAGAATAAAGATAGATTGGAGAGAGAGTCCAAAATTAGACCGAGGTAATTCTGTTTGCTAGAAAAAAGCGCTTTTGAATTAATCTCATTCTCTTAAAAAGAAATTTTCTTTGTTCAGTAATAATTTATTACTTCAATAATAAAATACTCATTTTTGTAAATAGAAATAAACAGCTCGCCCCATCTTTTTTTATTAGATTACGAAAAAGAAAGAATTAGCCACTAATTCATGAATTTTCGTAAGAATTGCATATGCATGGATACAGTAAAGAAAGAATAACTAAAAAAATTTTATTATTCAGTTATTTTCCCATTCCATATATTGATATTGCATTCTGTTTCTTTTGTTCCTGTTCTTGTTTCTCAGAAGAGAGGGGGGGTACTCCGAAAAAGAGGATTAATTCGTTCTGGATAGTCGTTTCTTTAATCAGTGAATAGGAGCATACTCTAGATTGGAATCCTATAAGGAAGTACTGCTTTATCATTTCTACCAACTTAAAGCCCTTATTTTGATTCATTTTATGCGTAAATGCCTCTTTTGAGACTTTACATTATCTCTATTACTAATCTTTTGTGTATCTTGGTGTTCCTACTTGTCTACTCATTTTGATCGATCTCCCATATGGTAATACGTACAAGACTATAGTTGAAACTCCATACAGTTGATCCTTTGTACCCGCTTCAAGACATGAAGACTAATCAAACAATTTCAATCTTGGGGTAAACGGTTTACACTGCTTATGTTTACTTCCACTTTACTCTTGTACATAGGGAATGAGAATGCATTTTCTTACTGCGAATTTGTAAGCTGTTTTGTTTCACTCATATGACTATCTAGTTTAACCCATTGACCTAAATCTGAATGATGAATAAAAAAATAACTATATCTATTCAACACATTTAATCCATTTCCTAAAAATAAAGAAAAGTTCATGTTCTAACGAATCACACGTAGAGATATTGATAACACACATGGAGTTAATGGTATTTCATAACTAATGGATTGAGCAGCAGCTCGTAAACCACCTGAAAAAGAATATTTATTATTCGACCCATATCCTGACATAAGAAGTCCAATAGGAGCAATACTTGAAATGGCAATCCATAAGAAAACACCTATACTGAGATCGGCTAGAACAAGGTGATACCCAAAAGGAATTACTAAATAACTTAGTAAAATAGATACAACCGCTATTGTTGGCCCGGCACTGAACAAACGACTATCCCCCCTAGACGGTAGGAGGTCCTCTTTAAAAAGTAGCTTGGTACCATCCGCTAAAGCTTGAAGAATTCCTAACGGACCGGCATATTCAGGTCCAATACGTTGTTGTATCCCTGCGGATATTTCTCTGGGTGAACGGTGCTTCGCAGTCTTCCGGGCTTCTAGAAAAGCCATCACCTCCCTATTGGTCCAAGACTTAGCTTCTTTAAATAAGATGGTTCAATGTCAAGGATTGGCTCTTGTTGGGAGTCCAAGAATCTACGCTCCGTAACAGCCCAACAGTCTCAACAGGAGTTTCTATAAAACCCCATCCGCGTGTTCCACCATTTAATGTATTCAGGAGTGACGCGGGGAAAATGAGTAGGGGTTGACACCTTGAATGATGCCTCCTCTCAGTGGTGAAAGAAATCCCACCACACGCGAGCCTTGCCATTGGCCACCTAGCTGGCTCTGTGCCAGTTTGGCAGCGCAAGTTGTGCAGAGGAGGGAGGAATGTACTGATCATAGCCAAAATTTCAACTGAATCGGAATGGATAGTATGGCTCTAGCCACAGGATGTCGCTCTTCTAAAAAACAAGGATGCTTGGTCTGATAGCTAGCGCCCAATCAACCAGCTCCTGCTCCAGGGTTGGCCTCATGCACTTGGCCCCAGAGATTGGATGTATATGCTCCTTTGTCTCGAATAGACTGCACTTCCTCATCTTATTCACAAGTGGGCTGGAATAGGCTGCCATGCTCCAAAGATGCAAAACCCCGAGCGAGTCCATGTGAACCTTGGTTAGCTTGCCCCGAATGGCAAAGAGTTGTTCCACTGTTGAAGTCGGTTCAACACTTGTAAACTCTATCATTCTCGTAACAAGGGGAGATGATTGTAGCCCCTGAGGAGCGGCTTCCGAAAATAGGGTGTAGTCCCAAGCATTGAAAAAGTGCAACAGACTAATCATCCACAAATTCCTGGGGAGACGAGTCCTGTGCAGGTCTCCCAGCATTTTATAAATAAGGCATAAAGCCACTGGACAAAAGGACAGCTTCATACCCCAAGCCATCAGACAAGCGGGGTAGATCACCTCCGCTCTAATCACGCTCTCGTCACCTTGCGGGAGCAAAAGAACAAATCCAATAGGTAAGATATGCAGCCAAGTGTGTGACTGCATCAACACCGGCAGGGTTCGGGCCCCCTTGTTGCCCTTCCTTCAAAGTGGACGAGAAAGTAGCCTATCGCCGGACCCTTTTCTTTCGCCTCAAGGCAGTCGCTACTACTGTGGGAAAGTCTTCATACTTCTGCTTCCCACTGAAGAAATGCTGGAGCCAAGTGCCCATCCGCACTCGCCTCTTCTCTCCAGGCTTGCGTGCCTCCCTCGTATCATATGATGAGCGGCAAAGTGTACAATACTCCTTCATCAAGTAGCGATAAGCGAAGCCTGTCAAGTACCGGCCTTCGCCATCGGTCTGATCTTTCAGCCAGTCTGGCCAGCAAACTTCTTTGTACGGCTCTCCGTCGATTGGCAAGCCACTAAGTTGCTAAAGACTCCAAAGATCCAAAGAATTTTCTCCCTCCGAAGTATAGAAAGTATTTTACTCGGGGCAGAATACTTTAATCATACCGCAGCATAGACCCCTGAAAATAGGGTAGCAGTTGTTATGCCCCCTGGGGAGAATGTTATTCAAACAGAATATTATTTTGATGATGGCATACATAATTGTTTAATGGGACATAATTACTTTAATGAAGGCAACAACAAGACTCTGATGGCAACGTCAACGCAGGCATCTCTGGCGTCAACGCTGAAGGCAAAGGATGAAGCCCTCTCAGCATAAGTGGTTAATCACACTTGGGTTTGAGCTAATCAACGTTAGTAATCTTGACTTCACTGTGTTTAGCTAAGAAAGATTTTAAAAATCTGCCATCTCGGCAAGGGGATAATTCAAGCCCCCATCTTGTCCGCCATCTCTCTGGGTAAACAGAAATAATCTAAGGTTCTTTTCGGTGATCTCCTCCCCCCAGACCTTATGTAAGAGGGAAACCAAAGCTACCCCTGCGGCGTGAGCGTGGATCGCTAGGATTCCTCCCATCATGGCCATGCTCATGTGTTGCTTTGGTCCAATAATTCATTCAAGCGAGTTCACCTGTATAAGGGATTAATCACTGTCTTTCGGGAAATTATGCTCTAAGCATGCCATATGCAAGGCGAACATTGGTCCGTATCCCGGGCCAGTTCCGTGTGTTTGAACTGGGTCATTACCCGAACATTGAAAGGCCGATGTGCGACCGATAGCGAACTAATTGTTTCCACTGATTTAATATTATTCATATAAAGGATTAATCCTTGTCTTTCGAGAAATTAAGCTTTAAGCATTCCATATACATGGCGAACATTGGTCTGCATCCCAGGCCCATTCCACGCATTTTGAGTCGGGTTATCACCCGAACATTGAAAGGTCGATGTGCGACCAACAATGAATCGATCGTTTCCGATGATTTAATAAATGAATGAATACATGCATCAACCTAAGCTCCCAATGCGTTAAGTGCTTGAACCGCTAATATAATTTTCCAGGCCATAAGGCCCTCATTCCCGACATTTAATCAAGGGTGTTCCCCTCTCCGAGGAGATGTAAATGACGCCATGACCTTTATGGCACAACGGGTTTTGGTCCCGACCCGAACTACACAATCATTTGACCGAGTCAGATCGAGCGCACCAAGAACTTCCTCGAAGCCTGAATAAATCGTCACTCTGTGCCTGGCACGCCCTCGCACTAAATAGACACACAAACCCAATTAAACTACTAATTAATTTAGAACTAATTCTTTTCAATTTTTATTGTGTCCACAGCTAGTCTGGCTCAGGCGCAAGTCCTCGACGAACTTTTCTTCAACCCCGGGCAGTGCTATGACTTAGACGAGGAGGGCTCGGATTCTCCTTCATCAATGTCGAGTGATAGAGGGGGGAGCGAAGATGGATCTGCTTCCGTGGACAGGGAATCACCAACTCCGGCAGCCTCGGGAGAGCACGTGGTTGAGGCAGTTCACACACGAGTGGGGTTAGCGCCTGAATCGGTCGTCGTCGAGGGGACCGGGGGTGAATCACTGAGCATTGAGGGTCCTTCACCTGTCGAGCTTCAAGAGGGGTCCCGAACAAATCTAGATAATGAAGCATTCAAGTCAGAGATTTCTTTTTCAAGAGATGAAATGTGTAATTCATAAGAACCCATCTTATTTTCACAAGAGTTAACTTGATCATGTAAGGTAGCATTGATGGTTTTATGACTTTGAATTTCTTGCAACAATTCATCCACTCGTTCAGATTCATGAATCTTTACAGATTTTCCTTTTTCAAGAGCAAGCAATCTTTCAGAAATGGCCGTATTCAATTCCTTCAGTTTCTCATTTTCTTCTTCAAGTTTCTGATCATGAGCAAACTCAATTTGACCATTGTTCATTCGACTTATTCTCTCCTTCAGTTCTTTATTTTCATTTCTCAAAGAAGAGATTTGATCTTTTTGAATTTCAATGTCAAACAACCATTCCAAACCTGTCCCTTCATATTCTAAACGGTCCAAGGTGGGCCGTCCTGTTTAAACGGTTTGAGGTGAACCGTTCCAATTCTGTCCTTTCATATTCGAAACGGTCCCCTGCGGGCCGTCCTGTGGATTGAACGGTCCTATGTGAGCCATTTTGTTAGGTCAGTTTGCAGGTTTTAAACGGCCACCCCTGGGCCGTGTTTAATAGAACGGTTCGATGTGAACCGCTTAGTTTATTGAACGGTCCCTGTGGAACCATTTTGTTGTCGTCTTCCCCGATGGCGTATCCCGCCGCCGTGGGTGGCTCAACGGCCACCATCTTGGCCCCGAAGGACCGTGAACCCCCCCAACATCCTAAACTAGCATGCATGGCCTAGAAAAATAGATTTAGGGCTAGGGTTGTGGCCACCTACCTCTGGGTCCCGGGCGGCCTTCGTCGTCGCCTCCGTGGCCGGCGCCTCCTCCTCCATGGCCTCGGCACCTCCAACGGGGTCTTCCTCGGCTGCAGGCGTCGCGAGCGCTCCCTCCATGGGCGTCTCCTCCGTCGGTGTGCCTTCCTCCACCGTGAGCTCCACCTCCGATCGCGGCGACGGCATCCCCTCCTCGGCCATCAGGCGTCCTCCTCTCCGTTGCGCGTGGCGCTTCACGGGCATGAGGGTCATGCGAATGGGATAGGGGGGGAAATGGCAGTGGCTCCTCTCCTTTGGGGTGTGGTGCTCGGTCGGTTTCCCTCCTTCGTCGGTTGCGGTGGGGAGAAGGAAGACGAGCAGGTTTTTTATTTTTGAAATGCGCAGGTATAGGACGGTCTATCGATAGACCATCTTGTAATTAAGCGGTCTCTATTGAACCGTTTAAATTCTGACGGTTGCTTTATTGAACGGTCAACATAGGACCGTGTATTGTTTGAAATGGTCATGAAATAACCATCTAATGGTGAGCCTATTGATCATTCTTTATGCTGCAGATTATTATGATTAAAATGTTTTTCATATATGATGCTAACAAACTGCTTTGCAGCATAAAACATCACTAGCCTCGTCATCCCTGTCAGGTAAGTCAGGCAAGTATCCTGATCCCTATAGTGCCTTATTGCATTACTATATGATACCTAAAATCATATTATCTCGAGAACTAGTTGGTTATTCGCAAACTCCAGGATCTGATGTTCCCCTTTAACAAAAACGATGATGATCCAGGAAGGTGCATTTAACCTTCGGATAGGCCGTTAGGTTGGGAAAATTGGGGAATGATGGAGCTACCTTGTACACCGTGGTTACAAGTGGTATCTTGACCCTGATCAACCTACTCTAGTAATATTATTCTCGAGTATCTTATATTTTATCTTTCTTTGCATTCATTTTTATGATTTCTTTATTTTTGCCCAGCATGCATCATATGCATCTTTTGAGCATTCATGACCCTTAATCTATTCAGAAGTGTCCCGCTGAGTGGTGGATGGCTATGTGATCATGTCAAGAGTAAGAGGAACAATTTCATTCTGAGTTAGAAGGTTTTCTTTGGTCTAGTCACGTGGTTTGAAAGATTGAAGGTTCGTCATCTGGAGTTTTTAGTCTATCTCTCTATGTCTTTTACTGCCTTAAATTTTTCTCCTCATTGGTTCGAGGGATTATGTCCCCCATGAGGATGTTCCTGTCTCTTTCATTTAGTTAGTTCCTCCAGATCGGCGTTGCTTTTCAAATGATTGTTTGGGTATTTTCAAATAGTGTCTTCAGAAGAAGACGCCAATTCAAATGGTGTCTTCTTAGGAAGAAGTCAATTCTTTAAATATATGTTGTTTGAATTGATGTACGTAAAATGCGAAATCAACACACTCATCTTGTAAACAACTTCCTTTCCGTTTAATTTGTTTTCTAGTAAAATGGCTTGCAAATTAAAGTGAAGAGTTCTGCTTTGGCTGTTTTCCTTCGGTTTGGTGCGTTGGCTGCGCGCTCTCCAAATCACCGTTTCACAGTGATCTGAACAACGTCCAACTATAACCCCCCATGTCTGATTATAGCATGCCATTAGCCAGTTAACGAAGGTATCATGGCAGGTGCATGATCGGAGAGAACACAGGGAACATGACGCTTGACGAGCTGCATGCTTTGGAAAGGCATCTCGAGCTATGGATCTATCAAATCCGCTCCGCTAAAGTAAATCAACATTTAACATACTTTACAGCTGTTTCTTTTCTCCAGCTCTTTCCTCCATTTGTTTTCTCAAACCCAAAAAATATGTTGTTGTTTTTGTTATTATTATTATTATTATTATATGATGTATATGAACACAGAGAGTAATACCTGCTGCACACTCGTGATGTGTAATTGTATTACACACCTGCATCTCTTCTATTAGTAACAAGTATTTCCCACACACATACTGGTTAAATAAACAAAAAGGAGGACCTCATCAGATAATCTTCCTAAATTTTCTTACAATTTGACTGGAATTTCTTCCAAACAGATGCAGATAATGTTTCAAGAGATTCAAGTACTGAAGAATAAGGTTTGCCCAACATCATCATTCCCCCAGTCCACTTTCCTTTTATTAATTATTTGAAATTGTACGTAGCAAGACCTCTGTTACATCAAGATAATGAAAACTTCACGGTCGTTCCTTTTCTTTTTCTCAAAATAGTTTCAGCTGAATATGATGGCACTTCCCTTTTCTTCTAGTTTCTTAGTAGGGTACACTACCAAACTAACCCACGCTACGTACTTGGCGCAGGAGGGCATACTGAAGGCCGCCAATGAGTTCCTTCAAGGAAAGGTATGAACTAACTACCATGGAGAGATCGTTTCGTGAAGCATGTTAAACAATTCAAACCACGAACTGACTCATTGAGAGTTGTTTTTTTTCCCCCGTTTTATCTTATGCAGATAGTTGAACAAAGTGGGCATTTTGATGTAGCCCCAATGCTAGCTGACATTCCTTACCCACTGACCATAGAAAACGAGATGTTCCAGTTTTAGCAGATCTTGACACCAACCATCTGCCAATAATGAGGACTGAGGGTATTAGGTGATGGGTGACTTATCTAGTATGTACCAGTCTGTGTATGCATATGTGCAAAGCTAAACCCTCATGTCTTCTCTTTGGTCGTCTCGATTGGTCTGTGTGTTCAGTTCTGGAGATCTCATCTAGGTGTTTAAGGTGTGTGATGTTTTTGCACTCATGTTCCCATCCATTGTTCCTATGTAAGGTATCTTGTGCGGCAATCTAATAAGTGGCTTGACATTTGGATTCTATGCACCACTTCTGACCGCTGATCAATTATGTGCTGGAAAAGTGTAAAACACGCGGTACCTAACTGTTGAAATCAAATAACAATGCCAAGTAAGGTTCAAACCTCACGTAGTTGAAAGCACCATGCATCAAAGAGTATACTCAAACCGTCATCTGAACATAAAACTCCTTCCCATCCGTGAGAGTGACTATAAGCAGCCTCTTCAATTGACCCAAGCAAAACCAAGTTTCGCTCTTTAGGAAACATTCTCCCCATTCTACAGTTTCAAACCCAAACCCAGCAGCAATGAGAGAGTAGATACCAAACATGAAAGCACCAGATCATGTATGATGGTGCCAGGCCATAAAATAGCTAGTAGGCTAGCAAGTCACACAGAGAAGTGGCAACCAGTCTTCAAAGTCCTGCAGGTTCTCCCAAGAAACCGAGTTTCAGACAGATGCTGCATGACATTTAGCGAAGAAAAGATTGACCATGGCTTCATCTTGAGAAAGCCCTTCAGTAAGATGACATATTAGTGTACATCGGTCCAAATAGCAGTACAAAGCTTAAACCATACATACACTAATAATTTCGATTCTGCAAACTAGCAGGAAACCTTTTGAAGTGCAATTAGGACTAGAAGAAAATATTATACTACCAAGAAGGGAATTGGATGCCCTTAGCACCAAAGAGGCCTAAAAGACCATAAATGGGTCCAGAACGTGGATGAAACCCGAGTCTCAATTCAAGATTCAGGTCAAGCTTGCACAAGCTTGCTGCATTGTAACCAGAAACGTGGCATGCTGTATGATTCCCAATGGCATAATAGAACATGACAACAGGAAACAGCTAGGACTGATACCTTTTTCAATAACACATAGGAAAATATGCTGAAAAAAGTATATACACAGTGTGACTGCAGATTGCATGCGTCCTTCAAGTTATAACTTGTCCTCCAAGCTTGCAGCACCCAAGATTAGAGGATCCTCATATCTGTACTCTAGAAATTCTCAGAAGAGAGAATATGCACTGGTATCATACAATCAGGCTCCTCTCTGTGAGGTATGTTGCTTTACTCCAGGGGAGAGAAAAGTAAACCGATAAGAAGTTTCCTTATTAGCTCCAGTTTGTTACTGGGGTAGGATAGCGAGAATGCACTACCCAGGGTGAGAGAGTGTGTGGGGCCCACAGGCACCTCTCACACACAACTCTCTTACCCGGGGTCGGATACCGCATTCGACTGAGAGGGGTCGAATGTGTCGCTATCCCACCCCATTAACAAATAGGCGCTTACTGATGATGAGTTCCAAAGTTAATCAGAAGTGAAAGAACAAAATAGATCAAGACCATGACTACACCGACATGCAATCCTTGTATTGATGCTTTTCTCCCTATAAAAACAAATTTCTATCACCATCTAGAGTGCGAAAGTAATGCGATGTGTTTTGGTCCTGATATAAACAGGAAACCTGGACAACATGAGGTCCACCTTGGATGGCAGTTTGAAATGGTCCAATCTGAACAATGGTTTGAGATGCTGATCAAATACAAACAAAGGAAGATAAACTGGAAAACTACAAGAAAAGGGATGAAAATCCACGTTCAATAAAAGTAGACCAACCTAAGAAAGTTTACCTAGGTCATACATAAGTTCAGCCAGTCCAACTCCAGAACATATGAGCATAAGTTCGGTCAATACCACATTTGACCCATCCTTCTTTTGGCCCAAGACAACAACCAATTCAAAACACTCAAATTCATGGAATGTTCAGGGAAACGGTTGAGAAGGGGAAGACACTATTGCGACAGACAGACATTTCCCCGACTCCCTGCCGCGCTTCCTCATGTTTGACCACAAAAGCCAGGCTTGCCATAGGAGAATGTTAGCCAATGGGACAAAGGGTGACAGCAAAGTGTGGCAAAAAGAGTGTAGCAAACATAGTGATCCCCCTAAAGAGGTCTCTGATCTCTTTTCCCTGAAAAAAAAACTGATTAATTTGTAGAGCATGAAAGAAACACAATAACAATATTAGGGTAAGATTGACAAGAATTCACAGATGGGCCAGGGTATCTGATCCAAGACTGCCAGACCATCAAGAGTGCAGCCTAACTCACTTGAATTTGGTGAACCGTGTCAAGTACCACAACCCAAGTTGCAACCCTGAAAACGAGGATTCGGGATAACTATCTCACAGGGTACACAATGGACCCTGGTAATCATAACAACGCATGTGGTCACTGACCCAGACGTATCTGTATCAGAATTTTGCCCTTCCAAGAGAAGAAAAAAATGTCCTCTCTGGGATCGCGAGAAACCAAAATGTTCTATTGTTTGCAGTTTTACCCTGCAACCTTTTGTAATTGAGACTACGCCCCTGCTCCCCGCGCTGGTGCGGACCTTTGTACAGTCGACAACTCGCCGACCACTCTTGTACCCACTCGGGCCATAAAATGATTTTGGTGCATTCCACAAATCTCTTTTGCATATCGACCGAGGAAAATTATAAAAAAACCCTCGACTCGTGAAAATTGCATACATACCCTTTCTCCGACTAAATTGACATGTGTAAGCCTTCTATGAAGCCTCTGTCATTCCTCCAGCCTGAGATTTTGTCACAGCTCAATCCGACATTTGAGTGCCCATTTGCACCCCACAATCTTCTGACCAGGTGGTACTTTCACCAGCTTCCATGTGTTGTTCTTCTGTAGAGACTCAATCTCCTCTTGCATGGCCAACTGCCATTTAGAGGACTCTTCTAATGCAATTGCCTCTCTACAAGAACATGGTTCTTCCCCCTCAACATCATCTACAACAGATAAAGCAAAGGCTACCATGTCAGCATGACTATACCTACTGGGTGGTCTTATCACCCTTCGCTCTCTGTCGGTTGCAATGCTGTACTACCTTTGAGGGGATTACCATTGTGCTGTACTGCTCTCTGGCACATCAACTGTCACATCTGGGACTCACACTGTCTCCTCTTGCACTGCACTTTCTGTTGAGAGCTTCACCTCTAGCTCTCCCTGCTTGCTACTAACATGATCTCTGTTATCTGTTGTTGAATTCTCTCCCGCACTCATCGAAGGTCACATCTCTTTTGATCATGAACTTGGGTGACTGAGGATCAGTACACCACAACCGATACGACTTCACACCCTACATCTGTGCATATCCCACGAAAATGCACTTCTTCACCCTTGGCTCTAATTTGCCACCTGTGATATGAGCATATGCAGGACAGCCAAAAATTCTGAGGTGAGAATAATCGGAAGGAGAACCAGACCACACCTCCTCGAGAGTTTTCAACTCTATGGCTGTGGACAGAGATCTATTCACTAAGTAGCAAGTCGTGTTGACAGCCTCTGCCCAGAATGCTTTTGATAGACCTGCCTGAGACAACATACTTCTCACTCTTTCCAAGAGTGTCATGTTCATCTGTTCAGCAATACCGTTCTGTTGTGATGTTCCCACTGCAGTGCGATGCCGAACGATGTCCTCGTTCTTGCAGAACTCATCAAACTCTTTTGAGCAGAATTCCATACCATTATCAGTACAGAGGCGTTTGATTTTCTTACCAGTCTGCCACTCAATCAATGCCTTCCACTGCTTGAAAGTGACGAACACCTCACTCTTTTTCTTCAAAAAATATGCCCAGACCTTTCTTCAGAAATCATTAATAAAGGTCAGCAAATAACTTGCACCACCCTTCGAGACAACTAGAGCAGGACACCAAAGATCAAAGTGGATGTAATCCACAGTACCTTTAGTCCTATGGACTATTGTACTGAATTTCACCCTACACTGCTTGCCATACACACAATGCTCACAGAAATCCAGTTTCTCAGTCTATCATGCCTCTTTCACTCATGTGGCCCAGTCTCATGTGCCACACTTGGGTAGGATCATCTGAACTTCGTGCCACATTGGCATTGCCCATCACAGTGTTGCCTTGTAGATGATAAAGGCCACCAATCAGCATCCTATCATCACAACCAATGCACCTCCAGAAACTTTCAGGATTCCATTCTCTACAGAGAACCGATATCCATGCACGTCCAAAATACTTAAGGAGATCAGACGCTTCTTCAGTTCTGGAATATGTCGCACTTCTAGAGCTCTGATGACATTGTCAAACATCCCTGTGAGGACACATGTGAAAGGGACAACTGGAATCAAAAATCCAGTCTTCCCCGGAAGTGCTAGTAGAGACCGACAGAACAGTCTCGTCTTCTACAGTCTCCTCTTGAACAACGTTCACTGTATCAGAAGAAGACTCCTCCTGAACTTTGCCTTTCCCCATTAATTTTGGACAATCTTTCTTGATATGCCCTCTTTGGACTCTAACACTAACTCCATAAACCCCGTGAATGGAACAAGTTCCTCGCGGAGGTCCCATATTATAACTGTCTAAATTTCGTGCATTTTTCTTGTCTTGTATGTTCTCCCGTTCAAACTCGGTGATGGTTATCTTCCCTCTTCTCTCCACCAATAACATTCTCTTCTTCTCCCCCCCTTCTCTCCAAAACCAAAACTGATGCCCCGTGGCAATTTAGTTCGTCTGCATCTGTGTCATTCTCCTCTTCTCTCCCCCTTCTCTCCCTAAACACCCATAATAATCATCCACCCATTCCGTGGGCGATCCCGTCGTCCACATCTCTAGGCGATCCCATTTCCGCCGTTACAGTCTCCGAAGGGGATGTCCCAACTGGTGAGCTTCTTCCCTAACACCTTTGGCTAGGGAGTTATTTTTGTGCAGAACTGGACTTGGTAGAAGCCTGACTCGGCTTACTGGTGTGTAGGTGCCTCTGACTTGCCCGTAACTGAGGGTTCATCAGGGGCTTCATCTGGTTCTTCAGGCAGCGGGAGCACGGCCATGGAGACCGACGAGAGCTCGAGCTTGAGCTCTTCTTCCTCTGAGGCTTCTTCCGCCGGAGATGTTGAGATGAAGGCGGTGTTGGAAAGTATATGTATCTCTTTCGCTCCCCTCTATTGGCTTTGACTCAGGATTTATGACAGAGCTGACATTTTGTGTTAGGTCTAGGGCTGGAGTCAGAGGGAGAGCATGTGCCGACTCCTGTCGAGGAGGGTCCGGAAGAGTCCTCTATCTCTTCGATGATTAGTGGGGACACCCGGATATCAGAGGAGCCTCTGCCCTCTCCAACTCCAGTAGGAGACGCTACTGTGGTGGAGGAGAGATTACCCTCACCGATTCCGAGCAGGGGTGTTATAGGCACGGTGGGGGCCGTAGCAAGTGAGAGCCGGGCCATTTATCAGGTTTTTCACCTTGTTTTGTCATGGGGAAGTCCTTAGCGTTGCTGACCCACTTTGTGTTTGGTGGTGTTGCACAGGCCCTTCTGATGTGCTGACTGAGGTGGGCCACGCCTCCCTGGAGCTGGGGATCAAGTGGCCTACGTCTATTTCACCATCGGAGCCACTGCTGGATGCCAGCGTGGGTGTGGCCTTGCTCCAGCGAGCCTGAGGCTGCGTAGGAGGCAATCCCTTGCCTTCCCCGGAGGAGCTCCGTCAGCGGTTGAGGGAGTGCACCCATGGCTATCACGGCCTCAGGTTCCCACTCGAGCTTTGGATGTCCGGCTTGGCCGGTATCTGGGCAGAGTACATGTGGCTTCTGGAGCCGTAGGAGCAGAGGGCTCGGCGACTGGCGGTCGTCCGAGAGTTGGAGGGGTAGCGGACTCGGCTGGCACCGGTGACTGTCGAGCAAGAGAGGTGCGCTGACGTGACTGTGTCACTTGCCCAGGACCGCGCTGCTCGGCTGAGAGACGCGGAGAGTAAAGCTGAGGCCTTGGAGGAGCAGCGGTGAGACGTGCAGCTCGCTAGTGTCGAGTGGCAGACTATCGAGATGGGTGCCGAGGTGAGGGTACAGCTTGCATCGACCCTGAAGACAGAGCTGGCTGCCACGGAGTCCCGCTTGGCAGAGCTGGAGGGGAGCGAGGCTAGGCTGTGATTGTATCACTTTCCCTCCCTTTTTTGTTATCCAGATTGTACATTTTTGTTACCCCAAGGGCATGTCTTGGGCTCTAGTGTCAATTAGATCTTCTGTGTTGGTACTCATCGATATCTTTACTTCACGTGATCTCAGATTTCATTCCGCCAAACTTTTAAAAAGGGGTGATCTATTCAACCCCTCCCCTTCTAGATCACCTCAACACTCTGTGCGTATCAGACTCTTCCTAGAAATGTGGCCCAATGGCTTAATTAGAGCCTTACAAAGGAGCCCAAGTGAAAGAAATCAAATAAATATACAATTACAAACCAATATGACCCATAAGACACACCTATACAAGCCAATACACACTAATCCATCCCATTAGCCCTTGATGTCCCCGTCAATTCTCCCTAGGTGGGAGGAACTCGACCCCGTCAAGTAAGGGGTGTTGCTGCTCGAATACCTCTGGTGGATCTGTCACCGTACCAAGTAGCGCAGGTACATTCCACTCCAAGTGATCATCACCTACTCATTCCGTATATACTCGATATGCACAAGCTGCTGTGGGAACGAGACTAGTGGTGGACACTCCGAGGTGGGGTCACTCTCAAAGGGAAGGAGGCGGCTTGAAGACTCACAAGGAATCACCACTGGGTCCCTATAGGTGACTAGATCTGGGTATAGATGTAGAGCTGATCCGATACTCATCGAGCGAATCCACTCGCCTCTCACTCATAGGGGACTGACATCGATGAGCTTGCATAAGACACATGCAGACTCCTAACAAACCACAAATCACACAAACAAACCACTCAAAACAAACCACACAAAGAAATAGACTGACTCATATATGACCCTAGACTTAAGGTGGTAACATCAACCCCACTAAGTGGCCGCATCCTGAGCTGCGGCAAGCGCCTCCTGAGCTTCGTACTCTTCGACGAGTTCCGGTTCGGCCTCATAGTCGACCATCACAAGTCCAGACGGTGAGGCTTCTCCAACCCCTAGGGCTAATGTGGCACGGGTGAGGCACTCACTGGCAATGTGGCCAAACCCATGACAATGGAAACACTGCACTCGTGACCTACTGGTCTCTCCGAATAAAGGGCATTTACCCTTATCCTCCCGGTGGGCAGGGGGTGTAGGCAATAGGGGTGGAGCTGTAGGTGCCGTGGGCAATAGGGGTAGGGGTGCCTGTGCTAGAGGATGGGTAACAGGTGCCGAGGGACAGGCAACGGGTGCCAGTGGTTGGGGTGGAGGCAGATCCCGTGGTGGGGGAGGTCGAGGTCTAGGCGTGAAGTGCTCCTGATGGACGGAATCCTGAGATCGAGCCATGGGAGGCCGCTGATGTGGGCCTAAAGAGTGGCGGGGCTCGGTGCTACGAAGAGGGGTGGGACCCGACCGATGGCTAGGCTCGAACTCTCCCTCAAATTGCTCCAACTCGAGAGCAACTTGATAGGCCTCTTCCAACGTCTTGGCATTACGGCGGAAAAGCTCATATTGATAGTGGGGCTGCAAGCCACGTTGAAAGCGGGAAATGGGCATGGTACTCTCCTCCGTGACACCATATCGTAGAAAGTACTCGTCAAATTTAGCAATATATTCGGAGACAGATCGGTCTCCCTGGCTAAGACTTTGTCACCTATCGATGAGTCACTGACGGTACGTGGGAGGAAGGTACTTTTGCCGGAGCTTAAGCTTCATTTCGCCCCATGTGTCAATCGGGGGCTCTAGCCGCTGAAATAACAGGCTCTCTACATTCTTCCAATAGGTTTGCGCCTGTCCCATGAGAGCCCATAGCATCTACCCGGGCACGCTGGAAATCTGGGAGACCTAAGTAGGCTGCCATGACCTGGATCCAGGAGATCTGAGTCCTCATAAGTCCCTGTTCCAAGCATCAGAAGTAGAGAAGAAAATGAGAAATCATCAAAGGTGATTGACGACCTATGCTTGGTCGTCAGTTTTTTAATTAGCGCCCCAAAGCAGGGCGTTGTTTCAGGAGGAATTTCAGGTTAAAGCGAGGGTGTTTTTATTAAGGATTTAATTGACGACCAAACATTGGTCGCTGTTTCTTTAATTAACGCCCCTATGGGGGGCGTTGTTCCTTTAAACATTGCAGGGTTTTCAAGTTTAATGTTCAATTGACGACACCACCTTTGGCATCTGTTTCTTAATTCACGACCCATCGGGGGGCGTTCTTTCAGAATATTAGTTGGAAGATGTTAATTTGTCTGAGATCGCATTTTAATGCACGCCCCTGTGGGGGGCGTTGTTTCAGCATTTTCTGAGGGTTTTGTCATGGAATTTTGAATTTACGACATGTCTTATGTCATCTGTTTCTTAATTCACGCCCCTGTGGGGGGCGTTGTTTCAAATTTTTTGGAGATTTTCAAGGTGCATATCGAATTGACGACACGCCCTGTGCCGTCAGTCAGCAGATTCACGCCCCTACGGGGGGCGTTGTTTCTAAGTATGTTATTTTAAATAAGTAAGAAAGTGAATTGATGACACAACCTGTGCCGTCAGTTAGTTGTTTTACGCCCCGATGAAGGGCGTTGTTTCGTTTATTGTGGTGTTTTTACAGAAAATATATCATTTGATGACACAACCTGTGCCGTCAGTCAGGAGATTCGCGCCTCGTTTGGGGGCGCTATTTCTAAATTTCTGAGACTTTTTATGATTTCTGGTTTTTATTTTAATTGACGACCTTCCCAGAAGGCGTCAGTTATTCAATTCGCACCCCTTTGGGGGGCGTCAGTTCTCTGCGTCACAGTTTTTGCAGAAACCTAAACCCGAGGGCTATGAAAAATAATAAAAATTTGAAAGAAAATTCAGAAAATAATAAAAAGAGGGTACCAACCTTGCTACGTGGAGGGGGGATGCCTCCCCCTCGCATAGGCTGCCGGAGGGGGGGGCGCCTTCACCTTCTCCTTCCTCGCCGTCGTCTTCTTCCCCGTCTCCGGCGTCCTCACCGTCTCCGGCGGCTTCACCATCACCTTCTCTCCCATTGTCACCTTCCTCCCCGTCATCGTGGCCGGCCTCCTCTTCTCCTCCTTCGGCCGGTGCTTCGTTGCCGAACGGCACCACCGCGACGGCCCCTTCCTCACCGGCCACGGCGAGGAGCTCCTCCACCGCCACTTCATCGTCGCCGACGAGGTCCACCACCTCGGGGCCGGTGACGCGTTGCCGTTTGTGGGGGGCGGCCATGTCGTCGATGGGCGATCAAGTAAGAGCTTCGGTTAGGGTTGCAGACGACGAAGGAGGGGGAAAGGATGAATGGAGTGTTTGAACAAATTGAGCGAAGAGGGGGAAGGTTAGGGCTTTTGTTCATTCGAACGTTTGAAATTAAATAACGCCCTTGAGAGTGGCGTGGTTCGTTGGAATGACGACCGTTGTCCAGTCGTCAGTTTATTATTTAACGGCATTAAGAGGGGCGTCATTCATAGAGGCGTCTGTAAATTTGAACCGTTGTTAGAGGAGTTAATGCCCGCAGCGGATGAAGATCTTGATGTTCTTGGCTTGGATGGAGATGTGACTTGTTCAACTTGCAGCTGGCAGCAAAGGCACGGACGTAGGCTTGAATGCTTCATCTTCCCTTCTCAAAATCGTGGTAAGAGACATTTTTGTAATGTGAAAGAGTATGTATCAAGCAAGACAAAGAATAGAACAAGTGGCCCACTGAATGATGGTTAATTTTTGTGCGATTGGGTGCTGATCATGAAGAGCTGCTTTCCTCAAACGGTAAGCTGCTCCAGGTGACTAATCCCATCAATTCCAAAGAGAAATTTATAAGATTTCTTATGTCGGTTTTTGGCGATAATCCACCATAGAATCGCTCAATGTCTAATAGATATATCTTCACATACATTCCTCAGTTAAGGATGTACTTATTGCCTCTTATGCATTTTTAAATCACATATAACAATTAAACCCTATATATTCATGCCTAGCTGGGGAAGAAAGGCAGTGTCTGCTTTTTGAGGACTTGTTAAAACATTGGCCGATAATGAAATTTACAAAGAAAATGGGAAGCATATAAAGACTCCTGAAGTGAAGTCAAACACTGGGCACCTTGTACAAAAATTTTAGTCAGTGGAGATCTAGTCTTGAACAAAATTAGTCTGCTGAAGAATAGACCAATTGGACAAAATAGAAATAGCATTGTGTAAGAATATGCATTATTTTTATTTTGGCACAACAGAGTTCGTGGGCCTATATGCTAAATATTTTGAGGGGCCATATTGTGATTGAAGGAATCCCATTATTGAATAGACACCAGGGGATAGCCTTCTAGTCATGAAAATATGATGTCTTTGGAGTTGACCTAAGATTAGATTTTATGCGTTCCTCATTGTACTAAGTTGAAGTGAAAAAACGTATGTTAGGTTGTTTGGAGAGGCGGTGATTAAAATGTTACGCGGATCCCCTGTTGATTTCGGGCAGATGGCTGGCCGTTTACCTTGTAAGCGATTACTGGGATGTGCATTAGATCCTAGCTGAACTTTGATCAATGGATGAGACTTACAATTGATTGATCTTTTCTTGAAGAACATAGTGGGAGAAAATAATTAAGGGCCTTTCTGCACGTAGCTTCCTGGGGTCCTCTATATGTGGAAAACACCCTATGAAGTTTGTGCATGCAAAGCATCTCAATGAGCAACACAACCTATTCATCCAACAACTAGCCCTTAGACCCCTAGTCCAAAAACTAAATACAAGCCCCCTGTTCGGTAGTCGTTAATTTTTGATGTTGTGTAATGTTGTCGGGCTTTGCTGTGGCATCGTTTTGGTACGTGCATGTTTTTTTTTTTGGTGGGTACATCTACATCATAATATATGGATAGGTTTTCTTATAGAGTAACGATATGAACTTATTTTAGTCTAATTTTCAATCTAATGTTGTAAGGACACCTTTAGTCACACTCTTAACCGGGAATTGATGCTGTCTTCTTCTTCATGACATTGATCTACAAAAATGTACTTGGCAAAACATTGGCCATGTGATTGGTGCTTGTTAAATTGGCTATAACATTTGGCAAGCAAAGCTGGTTGGTTTGTCTAACCATAGATTTGGTTTGCCAGTTCTTGTAGCAGGCAAATCCGAATTGGATGAACCAACCAAGTTGAGCCATTCTGCTAACTGAATTCATTGTGCGAATTCATTGTGCTCCATGAATCTTTAGGCCACTAGGATAAAAGAAGAAAAGAAAGGCCTTAAGAGAAGGAACGACCCCCCCCCCCTTCACCGGCGCACACCACTTTGAAACTCCCTTCACCGGCACACTCCTACACTCTTCCACGGCATGCCCTTATGTCCCTTCACTGGTACACACTTTTTTTTCTCGCCGACACACTCCTTGAACGGCCCCCCTCTTCCTTTTGCTGCTATTAGTCCCTTCATCGGCACACCTGCCAGTTCGCCGTTCGCCGATACACCTCTTCGACGGCACGCTCTCCCCCATCATTCACCGGCACACCCATGGCCTTCCCCAGTGCTCTCATCCCCTTATGACCTCAACCCCATGCAACTCTAACCCTGTGCAACCCATGAACGGACTTCATCCTCTTGCAACCCCAACCCCATGCAAACCTTCATGGATTTAGTCCTCCTGCATGCGTAAGCCTTGAACAAGCCCTGCACGGACCTTGCGTAGCCCTTGCCCCCATGTGCACAAACCCTGCACAGACCTTATCCCCCTCTGCATGCCTGCACTGACTTTAGCCGGCACGTGCACGGACCCTGCATGGACCCTACATGAACTTTGTATACTCCCCCTGCATACATGCACAGACTTTGCCAACCATATGCACGGCCCATGCACTGACTTCATCTTGCACTGCACGGACTTCGTTCAGAACATACATTGACTTCGCATTGCATGGACCCTACTCGCATATCCACCGACTTGGCCCATAGCTGCACAGACCCTGTCTGTACGTGCATGGACCCTACACGGACTTCACCCCCTCCGCATGCATAAGCCTTGCATAAGCCTTGCACTAACTTTAGCCCACGCGCACTGACCTTAGTCTGCATGTGCACTATCTTTAGCCCTTGTGCACTGACCTTACTCTGCACGTGCACTGACCTTAGTTTGCATTTGCACTGACCTTAGTCTGCATGCGCACTAACCTTAGTCTGCATGCACACTGACCTTAGTCTGCATGTACACTGACTTTAGCCCATGTGCACTGACCTTTGTCTATATGTGCACTGACCTTAGCCGCTGTGCACTGACCTTAGTTTGCATGTGCACTGACTTCCCCTGCATGTGCACTGACTTCCCCAGCATGCACACTGACCTTGTCCTAGGCATATTCCATAGGTGCACTGACTTTCCTTGCATGTGCACTGACCTAGCCAACATGTGCATCGACCTTACTCCCCATGTACACTGACCTCCTTTCAGCCCCTAGCCCCATGTGCACGTACCTTGCCTGCCCATACACCGACTTGACCTTCGTCCCTTGCACATGCATGGACCTCACACTGACCTTGCCTTTAACATGCATGGACTTGGCCCCTTCGCCCAAAACCTGCATCCATGCATATGCACGGACTTCATCCCACAACCTGAACACCCTGCATGGATTTGCCTAGTCCTGCACGGATCCCATTCTTATCTTGCACGCTTCTGCATGGATTTGGCCCTCATGTGCATTGACTTAACCAGCATGTGTGTGGACTTACCCTTTGAAAATATGCATGGACTTTGGTCCTTTATTGAGAAACCTGCACGGACCTTATCCTTCACCGGTATGCTCCTTGAATCCTCACCGGTGCACCACTTCAGCCCTTCGTCAGCACAGGCTTTGGAGCCTTTCCTCGGCATACCTATCCCAGCCTTCCCCGGTACACCTATCCCAACCTTCCCCAGCGTGCTCTTCCTACCTTTGACCTCCGCCGGTTCCTTAACCGCGCACGGTCCGCGCTTTCCCTCGCATGGGACGACGAGTGAGCTGGCCCTTCTGTTAGCGACGTGTATCCCGTAGGAGCTCTCCGTGTCGAGCTGAGGTTGCTCTAGTGACCGTGTTGTTGCTGGTCGAGTCGGGTCCATTTCATGTAGTGTCGTCTCCTCGTGTCCGTCCCGCATCAGATAGCGACCCCCGTACACCAGCAAGTACTTATGACACTGGCACCGCCAGAAGGGACTCGCTGCCAACACCATAGGCACCATCACCAAGCAATCCACACAAGGCCTTCAGCTCACACCCCTCCTGCCGCTGTCAACGCACCATCACCAGCTTCTCCTCCTGATCAAGACTGGGAGGGAGTGGTGCAAGCCATGAGAAATTATCTACAGGGCCCAGGGAGCACCCCTTTGGGTCGCCGAAGATTACTGGGAGCAATAGCCTCCACCTTTGAAGAAGAAGAAATTCAGCCTGTACCCAGTGCAGAGTCGAGGAACCGCTCAGAGGAGCGACATCAATCCCCTTTGTGGGAAGAAGTGATGCCCCAGAGGTCGATCTTTGACAGACAGGTCTTTTCAGGCAGGCCATCGAGGAGGATGGCAAGAAGAGGCAAAGACCTGGTGGTCTACACCTACAATATGGTAGGAGTGTTCGGTCGGTATGGGGCCTTACCTACCGAACTCGAAGAAGTGGCCAGACTTGCCACGAGACCAAGACCTCTCACCAGAAGGGGAAGAGCAGCGAGCGAGATGGTGCAAGTTTGTACTGAAGAGCTTGTCCATGAAGACCCCTCCATGGCTTTGGCCGCCAATGTTGCCACTACCAGGGGCACTAGTGGTGGGCCGTCCACATCATCCGAGGAAGCGCCAGTTGATGAAGCAGGAGGTACTCCTAGTCTCTCCATAAGTGACCCCGCGGTATTGCATATGATGTAGTAGTACCAACGAGAGATTGAATTGCTGAGGAAGCAGCTGACCAAAAGGAATGCTCAATGCTCAACATCCGAGTAGACTGAAGCCTTACCCGAAACCCCTGGCGGCAACAGTCAGGCATCGAAAGCTTCCCCACAGGTAGCGGTATCTCCGCCAATGCCCAGCTACATTGGGGGCATGCCTCTGCAACATACATAACATGTGGTGCCAGCCCTGCCACCGACTCTACCATTTCAAGGGTCCACCATTACACCACAGGCGACGGTGTTGACAACATCGCTAGCACAACCGGCTCACTTCTATCCAGGCCCGGTTGACCCAGCAGTAGTAAGCTGGCTGATACTTGAACAAATGATAGATATGAAACTGGCGGAGAGGGGTGATGGTGTTCGCGCATCATTTGATGTGTACTGGGTGCCTTACCTAGCTCATTATGCTGCCAAGAAGCTGCGTGTCGACGTCACCAAGCCACCGAAGTTTGAAAAGTGTAACGGGCAAGGGTCTCCCAGAGAGCACATTGCCTACTATGTGAATGTCATGGGAGATTTAGCCGTTGATGAAGCCTATCTCCTCAAATTCTTCAGCTCAACACTCACCGGGCTCGCCTTCGAATGGTATTTGAGCTTGCCCATCAGGTCCATCATTGACTAGCCCGACATGTAGAAGAAGTTCAAAGAGAGGTTCTATATTGCTGAACGGGAGGTCACTGTGGCGGAGCTCTATGCCATGAGACAAAGGAGTGAGTTCGGAATATTATTAATTACTTGCTCGCGTGCCCCTAACCGTACGTCCCGAGATTCCGCATCGGGGCGTGACACCACCACTCCCAAGTGGGTCCGCACCTGCATCTGTAGGAAAGTTACGACTAGTGGGGGCTCACTAAACGTGAACACAAAAAGCCACGCATGCACCCATTGCGAGTAACATGGAGTAACAGGTGACTCGAGGCCACCAGACTCTGGACAGCCCACTAGATCGACCAAACTTAACGGTCCTTGACTCACGAGACTCGGGGTCAAGACCGTTGCACATGACAGCACTACACCGTCAATCTGGCCTAATCCCTAGGTCCAAAACCATGGTGACACACGAAAAATTTCTAGCCCCAGGCTGGTCAACTGGACCCACAGTCCAAGGCTATACACACTGCCCGCACGGATGCTCGGAGCACACGCATGGGGTTACCCGAACCCCAAAATTCACGAGCACGCCAATCGACACAATGCGACATCTCCGGACACCCCCAAAACACAAACACAGGTCTCATGGTATCCGAGACATTCACGAGGCTGAAGGTCAACCACTGGGTCGCAATCGGGTTGACCGGAGACCAACACAACGCATAACAAGATGGTAACCACGGATCAAAGCAAACGGGACTGCAAACCACCTAGTGCAGCCCAGACTCTGGCGGTCCAACATTGGAGCGCCACAGACTCTGACAGTCCAACCTTGGAGCGCCACAGGCTCTGGCGGTCCAATTCTGGTTTGCCACAGGACTCTAGCGGTCCAACCTCAGAGAGCTAGAAGAGAAGGCCACACTGGCTCTGGCGCACCTGCCTCAGGCCGCCATAGCACTCTAGCGGACCAACCCTAGTGCCCTAGAAGACAGATCACGTTATCTCTGGCGCCCCAATCTCAGGCCGCCACAGCGCTCTAGCACCCGTACATACGGCTGCTAAACGGTCAGAAATCAATGGTCAACTTACCCCTCTAGCAGTCGGACCATAGAGCGTTACACGCTCTAGCGGTTTATCGTGCAGCCGCCAGGCCGACGGACTCCATGTCGACAAAACAGTACCCTGTGGAACACCTGCCTTGGGCCGCCACAGCCTCTGGCATGCCTACCTTGGGCCTCCAGTGAGTGTGGTGGTCTCTGGAAGGACCGCTACACTCACCTGAGAACGGGACGGCGGGAACACTCCCAAAAACCTGTTCCACATCCTGATCATCCACGGATAATAGGGAAAACAAGCGGGAAGCTCCCCCGACACTCCTAGCATGCATCTACGCCCTCGAATCGGTCCGAAACGAGATGAAACGACAGATTGGCACACAAGCCCTAAAATATGGATTTTTCCTAAAACGCCCCAAATAGCCTGCTCGGCTCATCACGGCCTACGAAACTCGCGAGAAATGAAATACACAATCTAGGGAACTGTCCCCTTACCTCCACCAAAGAAACGACGCATCATGGACGCCGATCCACGAAGAAATGCCTTAAAACCCCTGTCGGTGCCCTCACGCCTACGAATCGGCTTCATCGCGCCCTCGAGCCTCAATCCTCGACCCATCCCCGTCGTCCTCGTCGCCCGCATCACCCCGCCTCACTTCCGCCTAGCTCCGTCAGTCGTTGGAGAGGGGTGAGTGAGAGGAGAGCGTGGGAGAAGAGAGAGAGGGTGAGAGTGAGAAATGAGAGGGGAGAGAGGGTGAGGGGTTAATACAGGTGCGTTATGCTTCGTATGTTTTGTGTCTGGTCTTTGAGGGCATAACGGTCCCTCGACTGACCGCCATGTCAGACATGACGCGCTGGTGCTGGTGCGTCATGGTTTCTGACCGTTGGCTTTCGACCGTTGGGGTCTTGGCCACATAACGCGCCTGTGGAGGTCCATTATATACCATAGCGCCCAGGGGAAGGCGCGTTATGCTTAACACCCTTGCCTTCCACTTAACGCGCCAGAGCTGGTCCGTTAAGTCCCATAACGTCCCTTGAGGAGCGCATTATGGTTTGCTTTGCTCCGTGACATAACGCACCAGGCTTGGTCCGTTATGTACATAACGTCCATAGAGGAGTGCGTTATGTTTCCTTCCGTAGTTTGGGGCTTGACGCACCTCTGATGGTCCGTTAAGCACTATAACGCACCTGGGAAGGCGCGTTATGGTCTATTTTCTGTTGGGAGTGGCAGACGGCTAAATTGAACCATCCATTCTCCCCCGCACGACTGTGAGTTATCCGTGCATCCGTGAGTGGCCAATGATGGACCGTTCTTCGTCTGAGGCCTAGTCGGTGATTTTTCTTACCGATTCGAGTCCTGAGTGAGCGGACCTCGATCCACGTGTTGACCCGTGGTCTGACTGATGCTGGGCATCATGTGGGGACCGGGTGTGGGGCTCCGTGAGGGGTCCCGGGATGTGACATCTTCGGCTTACATCACCATGAGTTGGTGTTGTACGAGGAGCGATCCCGGTACTCGTTTACTTTCGGAGTCAGTTTCCGTGACTGGAGAGTCTATCTTCCAGTGACCTGTCCACTAGTCGTAGCTTCCTGCGCACGCGGGTGTGGACCCACTCAGGAGTGGTGGAGAGCGTGACCTGAGTTAGACGATTTATAGGCTGGTCTCCGTGGGCCCCTTGCCTTTGCCACCAGAGTCCGGTGGGGGAAAAAACTAGCTAGAGGACCCGACCTAGAGCAGATGGTCTGTGTGTGCACACTTAGTTGGGGGCTTAGGACACGCGCTTACGAGCGTAACCCCAGCTAGTCCTTATTGTGGTACTTGTGTGTGTCTGAGTCTCACGCCCAGGACGCTGTAGCTAGACACTTGTGACGCGGTGTAAGACGTCAGGAGACACATCCGGTCGTTCTTCTAGTGGGTAGTGCTCCTGTCTCCTGGTAGTTTCAGACTCGAGGTTACTAGACCGAGGTTCAGTAGTACGGTACTATTAGAATAGATGATTTTTTTGTTTATTTATTCCAGCTTGTTGGTTCTACCGTACTCCTGTTAGCTAGCGTAGCTTCACTCCTTTGTAGGGTTAGTTTACTCCTGTAGCACCGGGTTTTTCCGTACGAGGTAGGGGTTCGCGGGATCCCTACTGAGCCTTCGTTTTGGAGGCTCATCCCCTGTGCGTTTTCACCGTGTTTCAAGTGAGGCGGGTTCGTCGCGAGGCGCGGCGGAGTTCCAGCGTGGTTCCAGTAGCCGAGATTAGTGCCAGTTGCCAGAGTCGGGGTATGCACCGTGTACTTGTACTTTTCTTTCAGTTGACTGTACTTTATTTTAGACATGAGATGTACTGGACCTTGTAGCACTTTATTTATTTATTTAATTTATGTATTATTATTTTGTTGCATATTGTGCTATCTCTGCAGTTACTTTAGCTTCTTACACACCCTCACACCATCCTTTCTTCCCTTCCGAGTCTTCGGTCTCTTGGGCGACCATCGAGATTCACCCGAACACTCCCGACCAGCATGGTCTTTCCGGAGTTTGATAAGCGTCGGTTGGCAGCACCGAATCGACGGCTTCTGTCAGTCCCCCTCCTTTTTCCAGCAGCAGCGGAGGCGGCATTCCTTCTCACCTCGTGGTGAACGAGGCACGTCACGATCAGGGGCGTAGTCCTGGTTGCTCTACCCCTTCTCGGACCGGCAGCTTTTGGCGGAATCTGGCCCAAGTTTGTCTTGCATTGATCGTCGACCGTCAGTAAGTCAACAAAAATGAGGCCCAAGCAGTTGGGCAGCCCGACAGCAGGAGGCATGGAGCCAAACGTGACGGGCACCGCCAGGTAGCCCTCACGGACATGAACATCAACCACTTGCTGACCGAAGTGGAGGGAAGCGAATCCGCTCGTCATCTTGTTTTCTCTGCAAATAAGATTGACGCACAGTTAGAATTTAAGAGAGGCCGTCGGGCCTCCTAATTTGGCATAAAGATGAAGGGAGACTCTGTCCCACCGGGCGTGCCAGAGATTGTTTGACACTATTTGCTCATCTTATTATTTTATTTATTTATTTATTATTTATTTTTAATCTTATTTATTTGTTGATTAGGCGTGCCAGTCACGTATGTGACAAGTTTATTATGCGCTCATCTGACAGATCAGACGATTATAGGTGATCGTGTCGGGACCAAAAGTCCGTCATACCGTAAAGGCTATGACGTTTATTACGCCCTTCCTAAGAAGGACAACCCTTGATTAAATGCCAAATTAGGAGGCCTCGGAGGGCGTTTAAAATACTAATGTGCGTATGGTAACGAGCATATAAATGAAGAACTTATTTAGATGTACGGGTCAAATCCGGCAGCATCTCCCCTTGGCTCCAATTTATGCCAGGCGAAGACAGGAGATCGTCCAAGCAATGGCGGGACGAAATCCGAGCAGTGATGACAGCGTCGTGCTTAGATATGCGCCTCCAAGGAGGTGTCCCATCTTATTAATTTCCCCCCCCGAAAGGTATAACCGAAAGGGGTACGCATTGGTAGCGCTCCCTCGGCTTATCGGGGCTCTTCATTACCGAGTCGTGATTTCGGCAGCACCTCCCCTTATCTTGGGTCATGCCAAAGATGAGATAGACCGTCATCCACGGGCGGCCGGGATGAGAGTCAACATGAGAGGGAGGGCTGGGCTCCCGGACAGTATAATCACCTAGGGGTGACGTTTAATATCCCCCTCGGAAGCCGACGGGGCACATGCAGAGGCAGAGCCCTTCGAGCTTACGGGGTTACATACGTGTGTTTGATTCGGGTCAACGGGATGTGGGGGAGGTGATTCCCCACTAATTTATTTCCTGGGATCTCGGTGAGGCTCCATGGGCATCTCCAAATAGGTTTGCAGGGTTGACAAGGGGTTTGAATAGGGATTGTGGAAGGCTCTCGGCGCGAAGAGGGATCTCGGCGCACGAAGGTTATCGGCGCGGAAAGCACACGGCGCGCGGAAGGAAGGGAGAGGGCTCTCGGCGCGGAGGGTTCCCGGCGCGAGAACACTCACGCCGTGAACTATTCCCCGCGCTGGGGGGACTTGGCGCCGAGGACCTTTGAGGTATCCGGTTTTGGGGCTTTTTGGATCCTTCAGGGAATCAGGGCTTTAGGTATTAGTTTAAATGGGGCACTGACAATCATGTGGACAAGCAGGAATTCCCAGAGGGTTGTAGGGAAATTGCCATAGCCACAGCATCTTCAATCCCTTGGAAATCTATTTAGTTTTATAGTCTGCATTCTTGGGAGTCAAGAGATTGATGTCTCTGACCTCACGAGTGACTCAGACTGAGTTTAAAACCAAATATCGTAACGAAGGAAATCCGGAATCATGAGGGTGTTTTATTGAAGGTTGCCAAGCATCCCAGAAGCCAGGAGATGGTCTGTCTCCGGCTCTGGAAGCTAGCTTCAGACCCCCGAATAGAACCGATTATGCTGAAGAGTCCGACGGGAGACATTCAACCAGAACACGACCATATATAAACAGACAGAAAGAAGATAGCAGAAGACGGGGGAAATGGTCATTCTTATTTCCATCATCCCTGAATGGTAGACATGGCGACGCATCTTGCATCGTTTACAGTAGAATAACATAGCATAGAAAGAAATGGGCACGGAAAGATAGAGGGAGAACCATTCTTACTCCTCATGAATGACAGATTGAAAGCACCCCTATCTATCTATCTAGAGAACAAAATAGAACGAATAAAATGGATAACAGAAGAAGGATGAATGGGAGGGGAGGGCGGAGCATTGACTCCACTCCCTCCCCGGTGCCCACCTCTGGAACTTCTTCTTCCTTCTACGGCAGGAGAGCTTCTCAGGTGGTGGACGGATTCTCAGGTGGACTGAGGGTCTCTCTTTCTTTCTCTCTTCTCTTCTATCTCTCTTCTCTTCGTTGATCCCTCTTTCTTTTTCTGTCTCATATGTTTCCCTTCTGTCTCTCTCTCCACGGAAGAAGATGATATACATATATATCCTGCTGGGGTGAAGGGTTGTCGGCGCGCCTTAGCTTCTCCTTCTCGGCGCGCTTGGGAGGGTCCTCTCGGCGCGCAGAAAATGGTGGAATTGGGCCAATTAAGCTCTTCCCGGCGCCAGGCTTTGTTGGGCCCAATTAGGGCTTTTAATGATATTTGTGTTTAAACAACACATTTTATTGTGCTTTGACTCACTCATTATCCCATTGAGTTGACAAATTTGCATCGTCTCATGATATCGACTGTCTCATCGTCTCATGCTATTGGTCGTTCATTTGCCTCATAATGCAGACTGTCTCATGTGCTTTGTAACCGTCTCACGTGCTTCATAGTATTAATTGTCTCATTGCTTTATGATATTAGCTGTCTCATGTGCTTCTGGTCTCTTATGTCCGTCAGAATCTTCTGAAGGCCGGTCTCATCAGTCAGTTGACTGGGCGGAAGTAGGGAAGGTTTAATCGACGATGTCGCGTATGTAACGACACCATCGGACAGCAGCTTGACCACAGCAGGGTTTCAGCTGAACATAGTGTTGGAATTAACGGCTCTTCATCAATTCTGACTTCATCAGAGTCTTCTGTGTATTTCTCTTCTGTCCTGATCTGCCTTTGGTCTCTTTCAGCTTTATTCATATTTTGTATGTCAACAAATGCCCCCCACCTGTGGACGGCGTAAGCGCAGAATAAGTGGCACGGTGTCCGCAGGTGCATTACTCAATGCCTGACTTTATCTGCTAGTCTTCTCTTGTTCCATAGCTTTGTAATATTGGCTCTCTTTGGCTGTCAGTTCGTCAGCTTTGATCTCATCAAAATTTCTCTTTGAAACTCTTATTTCTTTCATTTCCTTCATTTCTCTTTATTTTCATTTTTATTGACGCAGGTTCTCGGCGTGAGAACCTTCTCGGCGCCGCTACCTTCTCGGCGCGACAACGGGGAGGGGAGAACAAGCTTCTCGGCGCGCCTATTGGAGGGGGGTTCTCGGCGCGCCAAGGGCCGCGCCGAGAACTCTCTACCCGTGCCACTATTTATGGCGCCGAGAGAGAGATTTCTCTCATTTTCAACTGTGATTTCTCTCTCTTCATATCTCTTCTCGGCGTGAGCTTCTCATCTCGGCGTGAGCTATTCGGCGTGAGCCATTCTTCGTCCGTTCTTTCTAGAGGTGGACTACATTGGGACCCTGTCCCTTTTCTTTTGAGATCACTCCCTCTTGGTGTGTGATTCTCTATTTCATTCTTGGCAGACCCTGAATAAGGGGAGATGCTGCCGAAATTTTCTTAAAATCTTATGTTAATACTTCATATCACCTTTTCATCGGCTTGAGTCTCATCTCTGTCTTTTCTTTGACTGCAGTTACTGCAATGGCTTCAAGCTCTGCTGCTGCATCGTCTGAAACTGTCATAGCGAGCTCCTCTGCTCAACCAGATGTGACCCGGGCAACCGTTAACTGGCTGACAGTCAATGATCTGGACTTTGGTTATAGAAAAATTGCGTCTTTTGACGAGTCTTCTGATTCCGAGACTGACACAGTGTCCACGTCTCGAGTATATTCATCAGCGGATGGCACCGGATTCCGTCGGGGAAATGATTATCGTCCGGACTTGCCAAAGGACCGGCACTTGATGCCATTTATTCAGACTTTTACTGTGCCCCCCTTCTTATAATACTAATTGTGCTATTTTTTTTTACAACTCCAGGAAAATCACACTTTGACACCGAGGATGGCGACCACCTTCGGTTCCCAACCCGTCGAGAGCCACGTCTGAGATGGCTACCTCACCACCCCCCTCAGCTTTGGGAGCTTCCCTCCCGTGGTTGGCTTCCCCAACTTCCTTGGAGTAGCCTTCGTCAATATATTGGACGTAGAGGTGTCCGACAAATCAAAGACCAATGCTCCCGCCCAAGGGGCCAATGAAGCTATTGCTAGCTGAGCTGTGGCCAGAGACAACAACGGCGTCCCGACAAAGACGCTGAGCTACAGCGTGCACCATGTGCACCAAGTCGCCGACCCATCTCACCAAGGATCGGCATCCCACCAGAGGAGGCTCCGGAGGAACAACACCAGCGCTATCCCTGGGCACCACATTTCTAGCTCCGGTAAGTCCGTGACTGTCGGGGGCGTCTGAGTCCACCTTAACGGACAAAGGTCTGAAGTGATTCTAGACCGCATCGTGCCGACCATCCCAGTCCGCAACTCTTTCCAAGGACTGGAGAAGCAGAGGAAGAAGGTGATGCCCGCCGTCCTGGTCTCGGCACTAAAGAATGCGCCAGCTCACAGGGCGACCAAGCTGAAGAAAGTCTGGACTCCCAAGGAACACCAGACCACTGCACCCGCCCAGGCAGGGCCTAGCTGCATCCGCTCGTGGAGGGCCCGAAGAGATCAAAGGGTAGAGATGACGACCCCAAATTACCAGCCAGTAGTTGCTGCACTAACCTCACTGGAAATGGCTGTCACCAGCACTGCAGGCGCTTTCACCAGGCAGCCCGCCCAGCGTCTGTGGTCTACACCCCTGCCGTCGCCATCGGTGCGTGATCACCGGTTACTCTCCCTGACCAAGAGGGGGAAGGGATCGAGCAAGCCATGTGAAACTATCTTCGTAGACCGGGGAGCACTCCTTTGGGTCATTAGAAACTATTGGGGGTAGTGGCCTCCGCTTTCCAAGAAGAAGAAGAGACCTGGCTGGTGCCTAGCGTAGAGTTAAGGAACCGCTTGGAGGAGCTATGGCAGTCCCATTTATGGGAGGAAATGCCACACCAATAATCGATTTTCGACAGATTGGTGTTCCTGAATAGGCCATCAAGGAGGATAGCAAAGAGGAATATGAATTGGTGGGTTTACAACTGCAATATGGCGGGAGTCTCTGGTTGATATGGGGCTCTACCCACCGACCATGAATAGGTAGACAGACTCGTCGCCATACCCGATCCTCTCACTAGAAGAGGTGGAGTAGCAGGCGAGATAGCACCGGTGGGCGCCGAAGAGACCTCTCATGAAGAATAATCTATGGCCCTGGCTGCCAATGTTATCACCACTGGAGGAACTAGTGGAGAGCCCTCCACATTATCTGAGGTGTGTCGGCTGAAGGAGCAGGCGGCATTCCCAGTCTCCCCAGGAATGACACCGCAATGCTGTACATGATGCAACAATACCAGCTGGACATTGAGTAGCTAAAGAGACAACTGAACAAGAGGAATGTACAACCCTCAACATCCGGGTAGACCAAAGTTTTGCTCGAAGTGCCTAGGGGCAATGAACAGTCTTCAGAAGCACCTCCTCAAGGAGCAGCACCTTCACCGGTACCTGGCTACACCGGGGGCATGCCCCAGCAGCAAGCACAATATACAACACTATGGCGAGCATTCAGCTTCTTCTGGGTATGGAGGAATCGTAAGGCCTCATGATCAGAAAAGAGGACAAACTCCTAGCGCAAAAGATAATGCCTCCAATACCGCAATGCCTGGACGACTGCGTAAAATTCTTTATCATAAGTGGAATATCACAGTTTGGCATCGTTAAGCTTCTCGCTAAAGAATGCAATAGGGTGGGACTCCTGACTCAATACTCCACCAATGCCTACTCCAGAAGCATCACATGTGACCTCAAACACCTTAGAGAAATCTGGTAATGCAAGGACAAGTGCTTGGGTCACACGCTCCTTGATGTCCTCGAATGCCGTGGTTGCGGCCTTGGTCCATACGAATGCCCCCTTCTTTATGCAATCAGTAATTGGGACAGTGATAGAACTAAAGCCACGAATGAAACGATGGTAGAACGTCGCTAGGCCATGGAAACTTTGAACATCATGGAGTGTGTGGGGCTCGGGCCACTCCTGGATTGCCCTATTCTTCTCCGGATCAGCGGAGACTCCATCTCTCGATACAATAAACCTAAGAAAAGTGATATGATCAAACATGAAAGCACATTTCTTTGGGTTGGCATATAAAGTCTCACGTCTCAGCACAATGCAGACCTACCTAAGATGGTCTAAGTAGTCCTCCCTAGTGCGGCTGTAGATAAGAATGTCGTCAAAATAGATGACCAAGAAGACCCCTATCATAGGGCGTAATACCTAGGTCATCAACTGCATGAAGGTGCTAGGGGTATTGGAAAGCCCAAAGGGCATAACCAACCACTCATAGAGACCATCTTTGGTCTTGAATGTCGTCTTCCATTCATTCCCAAGCCTGATCCGCACTTGGTGATAGCCACTACGAAGATCTATCTTTGAGATAGTGGCTCCCCACATCATATCAAGCAAATCATCTAGTCGGGGAATGGAAAAATGATACTTCACCGTGATCTTATTGATCGCACGGCTATCCACGCACATCCTCCATGAGTCATCTTTTTTCGGTGCCAATAAAGTGGGAACAACACAAGGGCTCTTGCTGTCCTGAAGAGATGCCCGACTCATCAACTCCTAGACCTGCCGCTGAAGCTTGGCATGGTCTGTGGGACTCATCCTATAGTGGGGAAGGTTGGCCAAAGATGAGCCTGGGACGAGGTCGATCTCATGCTGGATGTCCCTCATGGGTGGAAGGCCTCTAGGGAGGTGTTCGGGGAAGACATCAAAAAATTCCAGCAATATTGCGGCAATCTCTGGGGATGCTCATCCTCGGACCTAGGGGCAACATCCTCAACACCCCTAACAACGACAACCAGAATGGGGTTACCCCCGGTCATCTCCTACTCCATCTCTCTTGGACTAATCATCATCAACCTCATGGGGGGAGGGTCCGCTCTACTAGGAGCAGTCAAAGAGGTGGATGCCTGTGCCGAGGATAAAGTGGGTGGATTGGCCTTCCCCTGACCAGAAGTGGTCGTAGTGCTGGGGCCAGCTGGTCATCGAATAGATGGGTCCTTTGGCTGGATGGGGTGGAGGGTAATCCTATGGCTATCATGGTTGAATGTGCAAGTGTTCGACCTACCATGAAGGGTGGTATCTCGGTCAAAGAGCCAAGGCCTACAAAGGATGATGCTACCCACCTCCATAGGTAGTACATCGCACCAGATCGCCTCATGGTACGCCTGGAACTGCAGTGGCAGTCACTCGTCGCTACTACAACCTCCCGTGGATCAGGAAGACCTCTCTGCTGCTCTCTGCAACCAGCCTGCAACAGAGGTCACATCTGCAGAGACTACCCCGGTGTCCCCAGTGCGAACCAGCCAAAGCTGTCTTCTGTGGAGTCATTCTTCATTGAGCTAGCTTCGTTCCAGAAGTGTTCTCATTGCGATCTAAACTCGGCTCCGTTCGCGCCGTCCATTCTCGTGCAACTGCACCAGACTCGGGTCTGAACCTGAGTACCATTTGGTAGTAACTCCACCACCCACTCCTGCATGAATCAGTCAGAGCTCTCTTCACAAGAGTTCTTCCTCTCCAAAGCACCGACTTACTAGAGGTGGTCCCGCCTACTTTTGACAACGTTTCCATCCAGGGCGTCCATTATCCCTCAGTCGCGCCAGACCCGGAGTCCTCTATTTGCCCAGGACAAACTGCTGTCAAGTCGGCCCCGACACCCCCACCTCATCTCAGTTTCAGGTTGGACAGTCTTCAGCAAAGTTGCATCTTTCGACGATATGGAGCCAACGCAAGTGGCCTCGTCCCGATCCGATGTCAGCACTGGAAATTCCACCATAGCTATCAGTGACTGGTCCAGCTGTTCGCCCTGGAACCTGACGCCGGCCATTCCTGCGACCACGTCCAGTGAGGTGATCAGACGGCCACCATCCTCAGAGGGCTCATAGATATCCCAGTCAGCAATGTCCACGAATTGGTCCCATCACATTTGGAGTTTTGCAGCGCTCGTACCGACCGACGCACAACAACTGTCCCAATCAGTCCTGCATGGCAGAACTGCACAGACCTGCCGTAGTGGCCACCGTCTCCATCCAGCGACATCAGCTCGGCATCAGACCTTCAGGCGTCCTTCGGCATCCCTCGGGCTCCATCCAGGCGTTGGCTGCACCACGAGCGGACGCCCGAGCACGGCGCACGATCGATTATTATTTTCCCCTCCCCGCGATCCCCCCTCCTGTGTGAGGGTAGTGCATGTAATTGCTTTCCCCTCCCCGTGAACCCCTCCCTGCATGGAGAGTAGTCAATGTATTAACAGGGATCGTCGCCAAGCTTCCTTGACGCAGCGTGTCCACCGGGTGTGCACGCTCCCCGACGCACCCTCATCTTTGACCGGAGCTGGTCCTTCGGACGGGCTAGGTACGTGCGGCTGCCTCTCCTCTTTGCTTGTCTAGTATTAGTTCCAACCGTAGCGCTGAGTGAGGAGTGCCCGGTCCACAATTCCACCATTTTCCGTGAGTTCTTGCTGCCGGTGAGTGAGTGCACATTAGAACTGATCCCCTCGGTATCGGTCCGCCCGGTTGAATCCGGCGCCCGCGACTTGTTCCCGGGGGTGTTTAGCAACCACTCTCCTCGCTGCTCGGGCCGTGTCTGGCTCCCTCACGAGCCACAGCTCGTCGAGCCATCACCTTGAGTCATGTGGAGCCCGCGACTCATGTGTGTGTTTGCCTTGTCACTTAGACGACTTGCGCTCGTTGATTGCTGGCATGGGGTCCCGTGTCTCGACCGGGTTCATCCCGCGTCAGCGTTACTCTGATTAGTCACTCGGTGTGGTACTGTTGTGCCACTCACTTGTCACAAGCTTGACTGCGTGGTGCTTGAGACGCAGTGTAAGACGTCAGTGGACGCATCTGGTTTCTTCTTTCTGGTGGTCTTCCTTCCTCCTATCAGCACCTATTCTCAGTGTCCTGCTCGGGTTCTCCCCCACCTGGATGAGGAATAGATCTTTTACCGGGGCACCCATGCTTGGGCCCGGGTCTTGCATCCTCGCCTTCTTCTCGGGCTGTGTCTCTTCAGGATGACGGTCATGCATGGAGATGAGGTAGCACCTCCGGGACTCCCTTTGGTCCCCCTGGACCTCCCCCACACCCCGGGGAGTGGGGAGCTTAAGCTTTTGGTGGTAGGAGGAGGGGACTCCCTTGAGCGTACTGAGGATCCCCCGGTCGATGATAGCATTGTACCCTGTCATTACTTTAACTACAGTAAAGTCGGCGAGGAAGGTTACCTCTCTCGGTGCGGTTCCAAATGTGATCGGGAGCGAGATGTGTCCTTCCAGGCAGACGGTCGTGCCCAAGAATCCGTATAGCGACGTATGCAACGATTTGAGTCGAGACATATCCACACCCATGAGGACAAGACAGTCATAGGCAATAACATCTGGTCCACTTCCATTATCAACTAGGATGCATCATACAATACATTGGTTTATGGTGGCCAAGACCACCAATGCGTCAGAATGGGGCATGGTGACGCCCTCTAAGTCATCCTCGGAGAAGGTGATGGGGTCTCCTGGATGGTCTAGGGTGGGAGTCCCACGCCGGGAGTCACTGTCGTGGTCAGCGGCGTCGACCGCTGTCACGTACCATTGCCTCCTGCTCACGCTATCCCCTCCCGCCCCCCAGAGATCATCATGATCTCCTTGCCGTTGGGCCGATTGTCGATAGGCGGGGGTGTCTTCTATCGTCGCTCCACGGCCTGGGCGAGGAACTTGTCGAGGAGCCCTCTCCGAACGAGGTCCCTGATGGCATCCCTTAGGTTGATGCAGTCGACGGTGTCATGGCCATGGTCGTAATGGTAGTGACAGTACTTCTTCTTCTTCCTCGTGCTCGAGTCTGACTTCATCTGGGGAGGCCATTTAAGGAATGGTTCCTCACGGATTTTCATCAGGATCTGATCAGGAGGAGCTGTCAGAGGCGTGTAGTGGCGGTAGGCACCTCTTTCCCTTTTAGAGCAGTCGTGGCGATCTCCATCGCGTCGCTCGCGCTTGCTCCGACCCTCTCGGGGAGGATCTGCAGATCTCTTGCGGTCGGACTGTTTGGCTCCAGCCGTGTGACCCAGGCCCGCTGTGTTCTCCTCGCAGCGCGCATGCTTCTATGGTAGAGCGAGGCGGTCGGGAAGGGTTGCTAGGGCCTCCACCCCAAGGGCGCGTCGGAGGATGTGGTCCCACATCTCTTGGGTGAGGGTTGTGGTGTCGATGCCGACATTGAGGTGTGGGATCTGCAGCACCTATGTGCGAAAGCGGGAGATGAAGTCCCACAATGTTTCTTCTCTGCCTTATCTCAGGGCGAGCAAGGTTACCGCTGACTTGGCTACCTTTCGACAGCTGACAAAGTTCTCCTTAAACAGCTTCTTGAGCTGTTGAAAGGAGGAAATAGTTCCGACCGATAGGGACTCAAACCATGCCCGGGCATTCTCCCAAAGGGTCATGACGAACGCCAGGCATTTCACCATGTCTGAGGCCCGGTGGAATACCAGGTGGGACTCGAAGCTGTGCATATGGTCGGCCGGGTCAGTGGTACCGTCGTAGGAAGCGAACGATGGTAGCTGAAGCTTGGGCGGAATGGGGGCTTCCATTATTTCCCTAGAAAAAATGAAAATTTGTGTGGCTGCCACTGCTTCTTCTTGTCGTGAAGGGATGGGCGTGAAACCTTAGCTGTCTCTGTAAGAGAGACCCTTGGTGGTCCCTGCGAAGGGGAGGGCGCGAAACCTACATCTCCATCTCTATCTCAAACCTTTGTCCAATTTCTGTCCCGTATCAATTTTGGTATCGGAGTTGGCCTCGGCTTCTTCTACGGAGTCGAGATCCGATCTATGCCACCGGAACTGCTGTTCAGCACTGTCGCCATCGCCGTTGCCAACCCTTCCTCCTTTTGCTATTCTGCGCACAACAACCCATCCCCATTCTTCTCCCTCCCTTAGTGCTCCATTTTCTTCTTCGTTCTTTTCTGTTTTGTCTTCTTCCCCTTCCCACGGTGAACCTAGTCCCTCCATAAACCCCCACTTCTTCTTCCTGAGCACCAACAAGGGCGACATCCTTTCGAGATTGCAGCCGCCCTCTCCCTTCCCCTCCCGTCTCTACATAACCATTAGCCGCTAGCCCCCTTACCCCTTCCTCCTTTCCTTCACACCCCCCCTAGTTGGATCCATTCTGCGCTGGCTGCCCAGGGGGTCTCGTGCTCCGCTCTTTGCGCTGCCCACCAGTGCGGCTCTCCCCCTCTTCCGATGCCTGCAAACATCTGTAGCCCCTCTGCTATCGGTAGAGCCGTCACAGCCTCAGTTCTTGCGCCCTCGACTGTCGTCCACCTTGCCACCGCGGTTGGTGAGTGCCACCCCGCCTGCAACCATCTGTCGTTCACAACCGGGTGCCGACTGGCTACAGCAGGATCGTCCAGTTGCCGCCCCACCACGTTGGTTCCACCTTGCCACCCCAACGTCCGCCCTCTCTTTGTGTTGCCTCCTCTCCACTGGTGGGACAACGCTCTCTCCCTACTCACCCCATCTCTTCCCCTACCTCTTCGTCCTCTCTCTCTTTTGTTCTCCCACCGCCTACTCCCCCCCGACAACACTGTAGCAGAGGGAGGACCGAGCTTTATGACTCCACATGGGCCGCAGTCAAAGTAGCTAACCGGACCCACTTCCACGTAGCCTAAGAGAAACCGTGTAGGCCACAGCAAAGCCCAACAACTTCCTCGCATTACGTAGCCCATTGACGTGATCACTTAGAGAATCAGCTTGTCCTTACAAGTTGAGCTATTCAGGGACAGTCCCGTTATGGTCTATTATTCCTGTTTGTATAAGAGTTTCAAGTCTATAGAGAGGTGACTTTGTGATATGGATAGGCGACTATCCTATTTTTCCGAACCAACGGTTAAGGAAGTGGTATATGAGGCTGACCCAACAATGGCCGATGAGTACGAAGAACAGGAGCGGGAAGTGATCTATGAGGCCGACCCCATGTTGGTCGAGGAGTATGAAGAATAGATGCGAGAATGGTCTATGTTGCAAGATGCTTGGGATCATGATTTGGTTGTTGCTTCCGGGTTAGATTAGATTAGTGACACAGTGTTTGAGGATGGTCCGTTAGTTGATCTATCTGACATTATGTTAAATCAGGAGCTATCTCACGTTGATTTGATGTGGCAAGATTTCTTCGATTCGCACGGTTTCTGCCAAGTTTTCTATCAAAATTAGTGAAAAAAAAAATATTGAAAAAAAGCACCATGAAAAATGCCCCAATTCTGAGTAACCGGGCCTACTTCACCTAAGACGTGTTGAGGTTCGCGTCAAAAAAGCATGATGCATATGCTCGGACGTGCAAGGCTTGTATAACAGTGTATGCTCAGACATACACTGACTTGCAATGGTACATACATGGACTTTTATACAAGGTGAGCAAAGTCATGCACAGACTGACTCCACAACTGATGGCAGGCAGAGCACGCAAGGGGTTTTGCTTGTGGAATGTGCACGGGGCATAAAATGTGCACAGACTTGATTGCCAAGTCATGGGCATTATGAAGCACGGCAACACATGCACGGATGCATGTTTTGTGAGGTAGGGCCAAAACATGCACGGATGCATGTTTTGAGAAGCTTTGGACAAAAAGTGCACGGATGCAAGTTTATAAGGCAACATGCATGGACTTGATTGCAAGTCATGGGCTTTGAGAAGCAAAACATGCACGGATGTAAAATTTAAGAAGCTATCAAAACATGCATGGACTTTAACACAAGTTGCACACAGAAAGAAATATGCACGGGGTTTAACCTCCATGGACCCTGTGAAGTCATGCAAGGACTTTGTTTCAAACATAAAACCTGCACGGAGTTTGGCTTGCACAGACATTGTATGCAACCTAATCAACAATGCACTAAGTCCAGAATGTGCACGGGGTGTGTTTCCTATTGACACAAGAAGTGCATGGACGTTGGTTCTAAAAAAAATGCATGGACTTTTATGTACATGGACTTGATAAACATGACGTGCACGGACTAATCTATATATATGGACTTGATAAGCAAGACATGCACGGACTTGTCTGTGCACATGGACTTGATAAGCAAGACATACACGGACTTGTCTGTGCACAGACCTGAGAAAACAAAATGTGCATGGACCTTGTGAAAGTGTGCACGGACTATGTCAAGACTTGCAATGACTTAGTGTGAGATATGCATGATTTAGTGTGTGATATGCATGGACTTATATTGCAGAGACTGTTTATGCATGGGGTTTGGATGCAACTCAATCAGCAAACTGTCTATGTCCAAAATATGCACGGACCTTATACATGCATGGACTTATAATTTCATTCCCTAACCTAATATGATGCACCTTGAACACTCTGCACGGACTTAAGACATGCTATTCGGTGGGCTGTGCATAGACCATGCACGGACTTTAATCATGCTATTCGGTGGGTTGTGCACGGACCATGCATGGACTTTCTGAAGGGAAGCTCAGACTCTACAAAGCTAAGGCAGAAGAGCTCTGAAAAGGGCAGAAGTGTTGGCCACCATCCAAACAAGGCTGTTGGCCATCATCAAAATAAGGTTTACAATATTCTCCCCCTTTTTGATGATGGCAGCACTAATGGACAATTCAGAGAATGATGGCAACACTAATGGTGCATTTTGACATGACATATCTCCCCCTAAATGAAAGTCTAAATGAGAGTGTGCTTCCTCTGAATGCCATGTAGATGCAGACTCGACAATTCTTCTATGTACCTCTCCCCCCTTACAAGACTACTCTCCCCTTGGACATTCAAATAAATTCTCCCCCTTTGACATTAGCAAAAAGGAGGAATGGATAAGAAGGGGTAGACAGAAGATAGATCAACTAACAGCCTACGCAATGGTTCAGGAAGAGAGCAAAGCAACAACACTGATCTCATAAGAGTCAAGTAATGTGCAGTCTAGAGTAATGTCAGGTTTAACAGTAATAGAAGATGGAGTAAATGGACTGATTTTCGGAAGTAGGGGCAGCATCAAGGATGAAGTCCCTGCAAATTATCTAGCAAATAGAGAAGATACCATTAGACTATGGGAGTGCAGAATGTGTTCAAATCAAAAGAGAAAAGCATGCAAATGGTGGTGATCATATCGGGGAGGGGGGCGAGAAGGGGGATGGCCGAGACTTTCGACCATCCGCCTTCCCTATGTTTTGGGATTGGAAAAATCTCTTTCAAATAGTGAGGTAGGAAGATCTAATATGCATGCAACATAGTAAAGTAAATGAAAGTGTAGCAAGATAAGAAACAGGGAAGAAAGGATGGGTTTGCCCGTCAACAACAGAGGGCAGCCAACTTTGTGGCCGCTCAAGGGTGGTGGGCTACCATGTCGATGGCCACCCCCCTGCAACTTGTAATCGTCCATGGTGGAGCTCTCCAACGTCGTGTTCTGCTACTAGGGGGAAGATCGGGGAAGGCACTCTCATTCTTACAGCTCTCTCTCTGAGCTCTCTGGAACTAGCCTCCTCTCCTCCTCCAAAGGATGTCCAACTCTCCCCTTACGAAGTGTCCCACCTCCCAAGTGTTCAACCTCCTCTGGGGGTCTCCCCCGACAGTGTCCAACGATGATTCATATTGGCTTTTATATGTGGGGTCAATCTCCCTTCAAAAACATTTGAAAATGAAGTGCATGTGAGGCGACGTGGGTCTCAAACCTCCCGGAGTGGGAGTGGGAGTGGTTTCGGAGGACATGCCCGGAGTGGGCGAAAACGTGGAGTTGATTGACATTGACAGGACGCGGCCAAGGTTCTAGCCGTCCAAGGAGTTGGGTAGCCAGATTGATGGCCTTCTTGAGGGTGAGGGTAGCCAACACTCTGGCCACCTAGGATGGTGGGCGGCAACTATTTGGCCACCTAGGGAGGTGGGCGGCTAGCTCTCTGGTCACCCTGGAATGGGCTAGGCAGCCAACTATCTCACCACCCAGGGATGTGGGCGGCCAGCACCTTGGCCATCCAGGGATCAGGGTAGAGAATGTGTCTAGAGCCTCAAAAAATTCACCTCGGGGGCTCACGCCCCTGAGCCCCCGACCTTACAAACATGGTGGATCCTACCTAAACAAGGCTAAGGCCCCACACACTCAATCAACCAAGGAAAAGAGTCACTTCCATGATAGCTAGACAAGGTCCGCGGGAAATCTAAAATTAGGCGTCTACAATACCTTGGTGTAAGTTTACCCTTAACATCAAATCTCCTAATTTCTCATCTTGGAGAAATCTTAAGAAAGACGTGATCTCCGACTTGGACTTTGAGATCCCTCTGTCTAGTATCGGCATAAGTCTTCTGTCTTGACTGAGCCACTAGAAGTCTCTCTCTAATCAACTGAATTTTCTCGGAGGTATCCCTTAACATGTCTAGGCCTAGTAGTTATTTCTCACCAACTTCATCCCAGCACAAAGGTGATCGACAACTTTTTCCATTCAAAGCTTCAAAAGGTGCCATCTGTATACTTGCCTGGTAACTGTTGTTATATGCAAACTCGACCAGAGGCAAGTGATCATGTCAGCTTTCACCAAAATCGATGATACAAGCTCTGATCATGTCTTCTACTACCTGATTCGTTCTTTCGTTCTGACCATCCATCTGAGGATGAAAGGCTGTACTAAAATTGAGTCTTGTCCCCAATGAATGTTGTAGACCCTTCCAAAAATGAGAAGTAAAATGCGGGTCTCAGTCAATTCGCCCCAGCATTCTGGTTTTTTGGAAGAGCGGTCTGCTATGGCTGGAGCCGTACTATCCCTTCCGGTTTAGCCGGAACTTCGGATACAATCAGCAGATCCCGCCTTCCTCGGCCCGTTTCAGCATCCCCAGCCGGCATCAGGCTGGCCAGACGACTGTGGATGAAGCCCGGTTGTGGTGGGACTACTTCCATCGTTGCGAAGTCGTATCTTTCAGGGTGCCGTCCCCTGCCCATTTGCCCCGGGTGATGCCAGAATTCATCAAGTGGTGGAATGCGCGGACTGGCTTCTACCGCGCCTCCCGGAAGGACTGTTGGCGAGCTGCTGAGCGTCGCTTCCTGGACACCCAGTCAGAGCCAGTGTTGGACGTCGACCCTGCCTACTTGAAGAAGTTGAAGGGGTGGTCTAGCTCTGAAGTCACGGCCTATTTGGAGGCGCGGAAGACCGCAATGCATGGCTCCTCGAAGGCCGACCCGAAGATGCCACTGATCCAGAAGGATGATTACGTCAAGACCCTTCAGGGGCTATGTCGGGTCAGCAGCGAGCGGGTGATTCTCCAAGCAATTCCTATCCTGGCGGAGGAGCCTCTCCCGACCGTGGCAGATTGGCATCCGGAGTCTGACCGTCTTCATCCGTACCAGACCTTTATCAGCAGGAAGGATAGGCGAGAAGGCTTGTATGCCAACACCCCCTGGATATTCGCCCTGCTTCAATCGCATGGGCTTTCCGTGGCTGGCTCTTTGGATGCCATCTGGGACCATCCATTGTCGGTGTCCTTCAAGTATGCCGACGGATGGGGCCTGGATCATTTGAACTTGGCATGCCACTTATCTTCCCGCAGCTACGACGATCTGGCGTCATTGGCTGAGAAGAGCGAGAAGATTGGGGACCTTTGCTGGCTTATTCGGGAGGTGGCCTCCCGAGACAAGGTGCTCCCACTGCTGCATTGGCCGCTTTCTCCCTTGTACACGGGACCGCCAGGTACATTTGTTCCCCGCCTTAGCATTACGCTACTTTCTCTTATGTTTGTCATGTGTCTTTCTTACTCTGACGTCTTTTGCAGCTCACCTCTCTCTGGAGACGACTCGGCATTATAGGGAGCTGATTTCCAGGGCGTAGAAGCCCTCTTATTTCGAAGTCCCGAAGCCACCCCCGACTACGACGCCGCTGCCTCCTAGTGACTCTCGGAAGCGGACCCGTTCCCAGGTCAGGGAGGCGATCAGCGAGGCTAAGAAGGCCAAAAAGAGTAGAGACCCTGGCCGAGCGGGCACGTCGGAGGAGGGTCACGAAGGGAGGACCAGATATTGTGCCTCCTACGATTCCTTCCTTTGCTGACTTTGAGGCCGCCCGGACACAAGGGCCCACTGATGAAGGTAACTCCCCTTCTTCCTTCACGGGTCATCCCGCCTGCTTTCATCGTTGAGCTGATCAGCATTTCTGTGGACGCAGGCACCGTTTCTGCCATTATTGGACTAGCGGCGATGCCGAGCGACATAGCCAGAGAGAGGGAGGAGGAAACTCCTTCGGCTTTTGTTGAAGGTGATCTATCCTCACCGACACCTCACCAAGAATCCGGAGGTAACCTAGAGTTCATCCATAGAATTCCATGACCCATTATATCTTCAGTCAGGTCTTGACTGTTCATTATTTTTGCTTGCAGTTGATATTCAACCCTCGACGCTCCCTGAGGTTGGAGTCGCAGCGCGTGAAAGGAAAGAGAGAGAGAGAGCCTGTGAAGAGGAATCTGAATATCCGAAGATCTTGAAGGTTTGTTTCAACTAGTTCCTGGATCAAATCCAAACCAGATTTGCTCCTGTGTGAGCTACAGTTTACGAGCTTTTTTTTAGCTTTCCGATGTTGTACTTCATCTTCTCTTTTTCCATTTCTAACATCATCAAGTTGTGAGTCAGCGGAGACAAGCTATAATGCTCAGCCGGCGAGGTGATTGCCTCGGACAGTAAGCTGTGTTGCTCAGCGATTTGTAAGCAAGCTGTAAGGCTCAGTGGACGCAAGCTATGGTGCGCAGCGGTTCAAGCTGTTAGGCAGTAGGAACTAATTGTTGGGGGATGGACGTAGGTCTATGGGTAGCAGACTGAACCATCTAAAACTCCTTATCTTGGTGGTTTGATTACTTTTCATTCATTCTGTAGACAGATGCTTAGGTGCGTTTGACTGTTGCACAGGTTTAGCCTAATTGACTCTGGAGTTCTTTGTATGTTTGATGGGTTACTGTCTAACAACTGTGAAGGTATCTGAGTGCTGCTAGAGATAACTAACTAATTGTTCGATAGTATGCCTCATTAGAATTCTTGGTTAGCTGTGTTAATCTAAACTCGATTTTATTTCCGCACGTGTTTGACATTGAGAGTTTTAATTGGGAAAATTTTTGATGGTGGGATTCATTCACCCCCCCTTTGAATCTTGGTTTGCACAACCATGGCGTACTAACAATTGACATCAGAGTGGGTCACTGAGTCATCAGATCCAACGATCTGTAGTGGATCCTGCCATTTTCGATGCATTAGTTGGTTTTGCTGATTGTCTACTATCTCGTCTATTTGCTATGGATACAATATCTGTTCCTCCAACGTTTGATGGGATTTGTTTCTCTGATTGGCTTAGTAAGTTTAGACAATATGTGAACTCTGTGGATTCTAATCTTTTGGTCTTAATTGAGCATGGTCCATATGACATTCCAGTGAATAAATCTGAATGGAATATTGGACATGGGCTAATGGATGCCGAAAATAGAAAAGCCCTGGAGCTAGTGAAAGGAACGATAAGATCTAATGAGTTGTCATGTGTATCTGAGTGCAGGAGTGCCAAGGAAGTGATGGACAAACTGACTATCAGTTATGGAGAAGAAAATCTTCAGTGCCTTATGACAAGAGATCACAACAGTGATCAATCAGATGAGAATCCATCTCAGGTAAGCTCTGACTCAGAACAAATGTCATTTGATGAATTGATCATGATGTATGATGAACTGCTAGATAAATACAAATCTGTTAAAACTAAAATGAAGAAGATGAAAAAGAGCATGGTGAATGAAATAAGAGAATTGAAATATGAAAATGAGCAACTAAAAGATGATCTGAAAAAGAATGAGAATTCATGTAATAAATGTGTTTCTGTAAAAAATCTGAATAATAGTCTTCAATCTGAATTAAGAATGCAGGAACAACAGATTGATTCTCTTAAGGAAGATGATGAGGGCATCCCACAGCACTCTCTTTGGCTCGGATCGCCGGCACCACTTTGAGGAGTCCGCTTATGATATCTCATGTTATTTTCCCTTTCATTGAGTCATATCATATGTGTTTCCATTTTATTGAGTCATGCCATATGTAATTGAGTCATGTTGTTAGTCTATTTCCCTTATTTTGCTTAATTGGGCATTCTCACCCATCTTGAGGAAACAATCGTAGGAAAGTACATCAGGGGCACTACCATTGTCGACTAATATCCTGTCTACGTTACAATGGTTTATAGTAGCTGATACAATTAGGGCATCATCGTGCGGGGTTGTTAACCCTTCTAGGTCCTAGTCGGAGAATACCAGGGCCTGCTGTTCGCTTGCCTGTGGCGTTTTACGGGGCTTAGAGGCCCGGATCGCCCGCTCGCGGTTGCTATCTCCACCTGATGCTGCTCCTCCAGCGATGACATTGATGTGGACCCCATGAGGGAGGTTGTCGACTTCCTCAGGGGTGCCACGGTCCTCCTTCTGCCCGGATACGTACCGAGACAAGACGCTCGATCTCATCCTAAAACTGGTTGCAGTCGCCGGTGTGGTGCCCGTGGTCACTGTGGAATAGGCAGTGCTTGTGGGGGTTGTGATACTTTACCTTCATAGGCTCGGGTTGTCGGAGGAGGCCCGAACCTTTGATGTCCTTGTAAATTTCCTAGACAAGAGCGGTCAAAGGGGTATACCGCTCGTACTTTTGAGAGGGTTCTTTGTTGTCCCCGTCCCAGTTCCGCCGCTTTCCTTGGCCCGAGCCTTGCTCAGACGATCGCTTCTTGTCCCCCTCCCGACCCGTGACCGTCATGCCACAGTAGACGGTGAGGACTTCCTCGCACTCGGCATGGCGCAGGGCCAAGGTTACTAGCTCGGCAAGGGAGGTGGGAGGGTGGAGGACGAGTTTGCATCAGAGATTCTCATCGCGTATGCCCCCGGTCAAGGCGGTTATGGCCGAGGCCACATCCAGGCAAGGGATCCGCAGGGCCTCCGATTTAAATCAGTTGATGTAACCCCGAAGTTGCTCCCCCTGTTCCTGTTTGAGAGCCAACAGTCCCGCTACCGACTTGGGAGGACCGCTGCTGGCGAAGCTCTCCTTGAAGACTCGTCCAAATTGCCTGAAGTCGCGGATACTGCTTGGGGCGAGGGCTCTGAACCAAGCCTAAGTGTCTTGGACCAGAGTGGTCATAAACGCTCGGCACTTGATGACGTCGGAAGCCCCATGAAGTGTCATTAGGGCATCGAAACCGTCGTAGTGGTCCGCCAGGTCTCCCTGGCCGTCGTATGACTTGAATGTCAGAAGTGAGATCCTAGGCGAGATCTCTGCCTTCAAGACATGGTCGGAGATCGGGGATTGCTCCTCGTCCTCCATGGTAGAGGTCTTCTGCAAGGTGCGGAGGGCGCACTCTTGCTCCACAAAATGCCTCTCGAAGTCTCGTAGTCAGAGGGACAACTCTGGTTGTCACTGGGTCGAGGGGCTGTGAGGGTGCTCCTGGATGCTGCCTCGATGCCCCTCGAAGGCCTCTGTCTCCGGAGACGGCGAATGAGTTCTAGCAGGAGGGCCGTCGGCGACAAAGGGTCGAGGTTTGTCTACTATTTGCTAGAACTCCTTCACACCATGTCGGCTATTTGTTTGTTTCCCATAGATGGCTCTAGATGAAGAGGGGTTATCTCGCACGGTGCGTGACCTGAAGACGGTCACCACAATGCTAGAATTGCAAGAAGGGGAAATGGGTCAGAGGTGCCCAGGAATGAATTCCCAGGGTAAACCCTCCGATGCCTATGTCAGTAGAGCCTTGATGCGAGGAGTAGAAGGAAGGAGATGAGGGCGCGAGATTCCTCTCCACCAAGTGGTGAAGTGGATCGGCCTATAGTCTTTGCAAGACTTGGGGGCATCCACTTTAGGAATTAGAGTAGTAAGAGAAGATGTAAGCCCTTTAGGCAGAGGGTGCCCACAAAAGAAAGCCTGGACAGCAGCAATAATATCATCCTGTATGAAATCCCAACAAGCATGGAAGAAATGACCAGTGAGGCCGTCCAGACCCGGGGCGCTATCCGGAGACATGCTAAACACCACCTTCGTAATCTCATCAAAGGAAGGGACGGCACATAACATGGAGTTGTGATCATGGTTCAATACTGAGGGAATAGAGGCCAATACCTCAGGGTGGATGGCATGCGGAGAGGAGGTAAAAGCCTGAGAGAAGTGGGAGATAAACTGATCAGCAATAGCATCATGGCCGGTCACAACGGAACCTTCCTCATCATGAATATCAGAAATAGTGGCACGTCGCAGCTTAGAAGAGGCATATGCATGAAAGAATTTCGTATTACGATCTCCTTCTTTCAGCCATTTAAGGCGAGAGCATTGCCTCCAAAACATTTCCTCTTGGACAAGGACCCGATCTAGGTCCTCCTTACCTGAACAAAGAGCAGAGCGTGCAAGGGCAGATGGCAGCAAATCAAACTGATCTTGGGCAGCATTGAAGGCAGCTTCAGCATTCTTGACATTGAGAGATATGTCCTTAAAAGTATCCCTGTTCCAGTCCCGAAGGAAACTTTTCATGAACTTGAGCTTAAGAGTAAGAGTGAGCAGCGGGTAGGAGGACAGGGGAGCAGCATCCCATGCCACTTTGGCATCACAAGAGAAATTGGCGTGAGCAGTCCACATGTGCTAAAAACAAAAACGAGACGGCCTTCTGGGGAGGTCACTCATAGCAGATACAATGAGGGGGGAGTGGTCGCTGCAGGCCCTAGATAGATGCTGCACAGAGATAGCGGGGCATGACAAGGACCACTCACAGTTGACAAGCACCCGGTCTAGCCTAGCCCAAATACCATTGGTCGCCTGGCCATTATACCAAGTGAACGTCCTGCCACTGAACCCGACATCCTGTAAACCCGAGGCCGAAATGCACTCCTGGAAGTCCGAAATAGATAGGGAGAAAGCCCGTTTACCTCCACGCTTCTTAGACGGGTCGAGTATACGGTTGAAATCCCCTCCAACTAGCCAAGGGCTGTCACAGGATGTGGAGAAATCAGCAAGGTAATCCCATAGGGATGTTCTATCAACCAAAAAGCAGCTAGCATGCACAATAGAAACATCATACTTGCTGGAAAGAGCAGAGGTAACAAACATAGTAACATGCTGGTCCGAAGAGTCAATGAAGGATATATCAAAGGGTGGCTGCCAGAAAACCCATATGTGAGCTTTAGAGGAAGAATCAGCCAAGCAACCGGCCATATGGAACTTTTTCCTGAAGGATTCCATATTCACAGTAGGAGCTTTAGGTTCAATGATGGCAACAAAACAAATGTCATGCTTCTTAATAAGAAGCTTAACTTTACTGATGGAGGGAGCATTCTGAATGCCCCTAACATTCCAAATGAGAGCCTTCATTAATTGGAAGAAGAGTGATCAGCCGAGGTGGACCTATTGATGCGGGACGGACACGGGAGCAGACTCTACGTGCATTAGACCTTGGACTCTAAGATGGACATGACCAGCAACGCGTGGCTAGGAGTCACACTAGACCCGACACTAAGAGCTCCTAGGGGACGGGTCATACCTTCTTTGACCCTTTTGACCCCTTCACTAGTGAACCTCCCGAGCTATCATATTCACTCCACTTCTTCCAAGGAGTTCACTATCACACTCTTTCTCCATGGGTCAGTCATTCAGTTCATTGGGGTAATAAAGAAAGTACATTTGGTTCTCCTGGCCCACCCAAACCTCCGGAGTCTTCCACATCCAAGTCCCACGGGAGTACAATGCATGCTTGGTTTATGCTTGGATGTTTAGGGGTTCCACAAGACGTCAACCTTAGGTTACGTCAAATGCATGCATGGCACACATTCGGGTGTCCTGGTCCGCCACTACATATGTATGGGTCGGACTAACTGTAGGTTTAGGGTCATGTAAGAGTCCGTGCTTTTCTTTATTTGTCCAGTTGTTAGGAGTCTGCATACGTGAAGCCGAGTCTGTCAACTCGCGATGTTTGTCCCTTTCGAGTATGAGACAAGTTAGATCTTATGCGTATGTTGTGGACTTGTTAGAGAGATACAGGTTCAGCTCTTCTTAGTGTACTGGATCTAGTCACCAAAGGGACATCGCGGTAATTTCTAGTGAGTCATTGAGCCGTCTCCCTTCTTTAAGAGTGACCCCACCCCGAATTGTCCACCACTAGCCTCATTCCCTACAGCATCGCATATAGAATGTATACGGGATGAGTAGGTATCGATCTCTAGGAGTGGAGCGTACTCCGCACTTCCTAGTGTGGTGACGGATCTACCGGAATGACATGCGAGCAACTGCACCCCATACTCAACAGGGCCAAGTTCTTTCCACCCGGAGAGAATTTATGAGAATCGACATCAGCCACTAACATTTTATTTTTACATTTGTACCCATTTGGTTTGCATTTATACCCTTAGGTAATTGGGTTTGCAATTATAAGGCTTCATAAGCCAAATGGGTAGTCATTAGGATTTTATGGGTTTAGGTGTAAAAGTCTAGTAGGTCCAGCTAGGGGCTCCCGCCTTCTTCCCTATTGGTCCACCTAAGCCGTAGGGCCCATATGGGGCTGGTCAAATGTCCAAGGTGGACTTCTAGAAGTCTCGGACCATTGGACCAAGGAGATAAAGGTAGAGGATGCCCCATCCTTGTTCCCCATGCTTGTTCCCCACCTACCCTTGACCCATATTAGTGGATGTACTTTGGTGTTAGTGGATGTCCTTTGGTTTAGATCTAGAGTTTGAGTATTTATAGTCTCTTATACCAATTGTGAAAGCATAATGAAGAAATTATGAAATTGCCTCCAAGCAAGAAGGGTGCACCCCTCTTTCCTCCCCCTACTATTCTTCTTCTTCATCCAGCCTTCCAGGGTGTGAAGCCCGTTCTATCTCTCCCTCTGATCCTCTGGGTTCTTTCTCTATCGCCGTCGCCACCGCCGTCATTTGTGCCGCCATCGCACCGCCGCCGCCACCACGCTGGAGTTCTGTCTACATCAGGATAGAGCCTTAGCTCATGACTTTTAGCTCTCAATTAGGAGCTCTGATCGCGACCAAATTTAGAGGTTTGGTTTCCCACACCCCCCATCCTCCACACAAAAAATCAGCCCAAGAAACCTACGTTTGCTATTTTTCCCATTTCTCCCTCTCCACCCTAGTAATCTGCCTTCTGTGTAGATTTCAGTTCCAGCTAGCCACCTCGCGCCCCCTTAGCCCCCCCTTAACCATTCACAAATGAGATGAAATTTTGCCCGACGTGTTCCTTCACCGCCAGCACCGACCGTCACCTGGTTCAATGTGGAGGAATTGGACCGGGACCATGCAGAAATAGCGGCGTTGGTCGACTCCTCAGGCTCGGACACTGAGAGCATGGATGTCCGAAGACATGCCAAGGCTGAAAAGGGGTTTAGCTTTGATCATGCCACAGGGAACTACCCAGTAGATTTCCCGAAGGATAGGCACCTCGTTCGTCACCTCAAGCATCTGCAGACTCATGAGAGGTGGGAGCTGTGGACTATGAAGGAGGTAGAGCGTGCAATCCTGCAGGCTCGAGACAACCTGTCGCACGTCATCCCCAGAAGCATTTCGATGTACCTGGTGGGCGAGGCCTGTGAATGGGAGCCCGTGCTGGGGCTGGAGGCCGTGCTGCCGATGGAGGACAAGCTGGTGCGGACTCCGGGCTTCATTCCAGCCAAGTGGGACACAGCTGCAGGATGTGTCCAAGGTGAGAAGTAGCGCCCGGGCTTGTTCTTGGCTCCCCTGAAGTGGGGCTACAGGGAAGAGCCCTTTATTCTGGACTGCCTGGTGATTAGATTCAAGCATGGGCTGTCACTGGGCTGGCTCGGGGAGCTGAAGCTTCAAACTGCACACAGCTTCAGAGAAGGAGCAGTGGAATTTACTGAGTATGTGCTGTTTAATTATGCCCCCATACTCATCTGGGCTGGCGTATATTACAGTGTTTACGCCTCCCGTTATGACTACCCAATTTCCAAGGGACTTTGTTGCGAGATGCTAGAAGTGTTCAGCGCGGAGACCAACACGTTGTATACCGCAGAGGGTGAGACGTCCCTGGATCTATGGAGTCTTAGCCAGCTCAGTGGCTTACCCATTGATGGGGAGCCCTATGAAGAGATTTATCTCCCTGACATAATTAAGGACAAGACCAATGGAGACGGCTACTACTCCTTGGGATACTCTTATCGGTACCTGATGAAGGCGTACCGAGAGCTGTGCCAACTGGTGCATGGAGAGAAGCAACCTCGCCGCGGGGACCGGAAGAGGGTCCGACTGGCTTTGTGGCTGTAGTACTTCTTTGACGGGACGAAGAAATACGAAGACTTCCCATGTGTCGGCACGGTCATCGCCTGTAAGAAGCGGGCTAAACCCAAATCTGATGTGAAGATCCCCTCAAAGGGGCGCCTGAGCGGGCCGAATCCAATGGCGGTTGATCCACTGACACACTGTGCTGCCAACCTGACATGTTGGCTATGCTCGTTTGCCTTGCCGCACGGAGACGAGGCAGTTATTAGGCCAGACGCGATCTACCCAGCCTATCAGATGGCGTGGGGGATCAAGTTGTCTCTGTGCCCGGCCGCCCTCTGTTTGATATATAAGATGCTCGGGGAAGTGAGGGTTCACCAGATCCCGCGGCAGGCCCGATTTGTGTTCCCACTGCATTTCTTTAATCGTGGGTCTGCTCGCTATTTCCAGAGTTCGCTCCTCGCGTCATTCAGGACTGGGGATTATTACCGCGAATGTTGGAATTCGCGAGTGCAGAGCCGAGCTCTACCTCTTTGAGGCTTTATGATATTCGGGGCCGATTGACGGTAGTTCCTCAAGACGCAGTGGGTTCCATTCTCTTCTGGACGCTGGCTGCCCATTCGAGCCCCTTGGTGAATAACAAGAGGGAGTGCAAGGACGACCAAGTGGAGAAGTACGTGCACCCCATCCAATGGTCCAAGTCCAAGGTGGACCCTGGGCCAGCCCTCATTGACCCTAGGAGCCAAGTGGCCCAATGGGAGAGATGGCGGGGCCCCGCTGGGCCCAAGTGGCTATTTTACAACAAAACCCACTAACTTAGCCTAATTAAACACACCAAATACAAACGTACAAATACAAGTACAATACACTCAAAGTAAATACATAAAAATATCAAAACTGTGATGGAAGCTCTGTGCTATCACCCAACCACAAGGCAGTCGGCGTGCTACGCATCTGGTACCAGCGACTAGCTCTGGTGTCCCCACCACCAAGTCTCATCGCTTGTAGTGCGGGAGGATGGGGTAGCGCGGGAACCATAGTTTAGGGTAGTCTGACCTATAAGAAACACTTATGCGGGCTGTACATTGCCAAAGCGGTGTCACCTACGAGCCTCAAGTCCAAACCAGGCCTCCTAGGAAGCCTAAGGGTAGTGCCGTGGAGGAATGAAAGGCGCATCATGAACCGGTCCAGGGGTAAGGTGTTGATATAAAGATGCAACTCATCCCTAGTCTTCTTATCGGTAGTCCTGCACTCGACCTGTGGAGAGAATCTGAAAGCGCCACCAATGAAGAAGAGTGGATGGCACCCAAAGATCTGGCTAACAGAAGTGATATCCTCCTTAGGTGTGAATTTCATCCTAACTCCCATCCAGCACACCAAGAGGATCATAGAACCAAAGAGGGGGCCCCCTAGGGCAGCGGAGCTGAGACCCTCATATAGGTAAGAAAGGATGGCCTGGGAAATGGAAAGACCCTACCAAAGACCATTGATGGTACTAAGGATAGGGATATCTAAGACATGGTCGATAGAAGGAAAGAGAATGGCCCCGCACAAGCAAATAGAAGTGGCCTTAGCTATGGCCTCATCCCGCCCACATTTGTTCTTGCAATGAGCTATCACCCACTGGCTGAGGGGTAGTAAATGAATCTGGTGTGGGCCCACTATGGTACGGATGTCCTTGCTACTAGGTATGAACTCTCCTAAGATGAGGGCAGGATCCACAGGAGCAACGGTGTGACAGACTAGATCTTCCTCACCCACATTGGACTTTAGAAAAGGCAAGTAGGTTTCTACTTCATCTAAAAGGATGTTGGTCTCAAAGGATGGGAAAATGAAAGTGTGGGTCTGAGGGTGCCATATCTCCACTAAGGCTGAAATGCTATGCCAATCTAGGGAGAGCTTGGGGTAATTCTTGGATAACACTAGAAGAGGGTGTAGGTGCCAAGACCTAAGGAGAGTTGTCACTCATATGGGTAGCTCACGGATCATGGGAGTCATCTACTATAAGGTGGAATAGCGCCTAGGGCCGGGGAGAAGCTAGGGTGAAGAAAAGAAAAAAGAAGAGGAGAAGAAGAAAGGAAGAACGCGTAAGCATTTGAATAAAGTAATTGAATTAAATGAACTTGCTTACCTCTCTCAAAGTGCTGGAGCTCAGATGTCTCGGGATGGTAGTCAGCCGTTGTAGCACTCCGTACTCCTTTTTGGCCAGCTTTGGCCCATCATAGACTGCCCCCTCCTTCGAGCTCCCTTCAAAGCCCTCTTCATGATGTTTTGAGGAAGATTAGCAAGGTTTTGAAGGCTTGGAAGAGAGGAGTTGTGTGAAGGATGAATTTGGAGCCCCCTCTTACTTATAGAACTTGATTAGAGCCCTAAACCCACTAGAATTGGTTGGGGAATCGTGTAAGGAATCGAAATTGCACAGCTATTGTCCAGAACTAGTCCATTTGCACCGTCTATTGCTGGCTTAGGATGTTTTTCGTATGATTAATGGATTTTCTTGATTATTGTCCGTGTTTTCTAGTTGTTTCAAGATGCCGCCTCGGCGTCAGAGAGTTCCAATTCGCCACGAAGCGAGTAGTGTTCCTCAAGATGTTCTTGCTCCGGCTCCCATTATTTCGGCTCAAGAGGATGCGCCTGGCAGTCGCGGATGTGCTTTAAAGGAATTTTTATTGTTTCATCCACTGACTTTTGAAGGCCAGATTGATCCTGATGTCGCTAGGGTTTGGCTGGATGTGACCGAGCCTGTGTTCCGCTCTATGGAATGCGCGGAAGATGAGAAAGTGATGCTCGACACTTTTCAGCTCCTGGGCGCGACACTGACATGGTGGATTAAGGAATGGGAGATTGCTTTTTAGTCTCGTCCACTCTGGCAGATTTCGTGGGCTGAGTTCGTCGTCACTTTTGAACTTACTTTTAGTCCAACTTACCTCAGAATGTATAAAATGCACCAGTTCTTGCAGCTCATCCAAGGAGGAATGTCGGTGCTCGAATATCGAAATAGGATCATGAAATTGGGCCGTTATGCGCCCTACGTGCTAGAGAATGAAGCTTTAAAGATGGAATAGTTTCTTCGTAGTCTCCGTGCTGAATTGAGGCAACCGTTGATCGTTGCTCATGTAACTAATATGAATGAGGTGTATCAGGCTGCGGCAGCATTGGAGTTGGACTTGGTGAGATCCTAGACTCCTTCTCAAGCAGTGTCAGTTCAGCCGATGATTTAGCTTCCGTCTGGGTATCCACCTCCTATTCTAGGGTTTTCTTCAGCCACTCCAGCTGTTAGTGGTGCTGCTTCTTCGGGCAAGTCCCAGTTTAGGAAATTTAAGAATAAGAAGATGTTCAAGAAGCGATTTGACTAGCAGGCATCATCTGGCGCAGTACAGCAGTCAGCTCCTTCTTTCCAGCAACGCCAAGGTTCTGCTAAGAGCCAAGTTAAGGGTTGTGCGCGGTGTGGTGGCAGCCACCCAGGCAAATCGTGTTCTTTGCTGGTGGTATGTTTTCGATGTGACCAGCTGGGTCACGTGGTGAGAGATTGCCCTTTGCGAGCGATCCCAGTGCAATTTGCTTCGATAGCTCAATCTCAGCCATCTCAATCACAGTTTAGGCCTCCACTTCCACCATTGCCTCCATCTTAGCAGTTCCAGCAGATCCATCCTCAAGCTGCAGCAGCATCCTCCTTCCAGTCCTCTACAGCTGCCAGTAGAAAGCAGAAGGGCAAGGTGACTCATATCTCATGGGCTGAGGCTGTGGCTGTGGCTTTAAATCTTTTTGAAGGTACTATTACTATTTTTGGTTGTGCGGCTCGTGTTTTATTTGATTCAGGTGCTTCTCACTCCTTCATTTCTGAGGATTTCATTGCATGTATCGAGGAGCCTATGATCGAGATAGCTTGTGATTTAATTGTTGAATTGCCATCTGGGGATTTTATAGCTACCCCATTATGTCTTGAAGACTCGCCTGTTGTGGTTAGTGATCGGCAATTGCCGGCGAGACTATATGCTTTATAGTTGGCAGACTATGATGTCATTCTGGGTATGGATTGGCTAGAGCAGTACGGGGCTATGGTTGATTGCAGATCTAAGAAGGTCTTGGGCTCCTCGATACATGCAATGAAATCCTCAGAAATGAAGGAGTGAGAAGCACCTGAATCAAATAAAACACGGGCTACACAACCAAAAATAGTAATAGTACCTTCAATAAGATTTGAAGCCATGGCCTCAGCATGCGAAATATGAGTCACCTTGCCCTTCAGCTTTCTACTGGTAGCTGCAGAGGACTGGAAGGAAGATGCTACTGAAGCCTGAGTGTGAATCTACAGGAACTGCTGAGATGGAGGTGGTGGTGGAAGTGGAGGCCTGAATTGCAATTGAGATGGCTGGGACGGAGCTGCCAGAGCGAATTGCACTGGGATCACTCGCAAGGGACAGTCTCTCACCACGTGACCCGACTAGTCACATCGAAAACATACCATCAGCAAAGAGCATGGTTTGCCTGGGTGGCTGCCACCACACCGCGCACAACCCTTGAATTGACTTTTAGCAGAACTCTGACACTGCTGGTAGGAAGGGACTGACTGCTGTGTTGCACCAGACGATGCCTGCTGGTCAAATCGCTTCTTGAACCTCTTCTTATTCTTGAATCTTCTGAACTAGGACTTGCCTGAAGAAGCAACACCACTAACTACTGGAGTGGCAGAAGGAAGACCTAGAATAGGAGGCAGATAACCAGATGGAAGTTGAACTGTCGGCTGAACTGACACCGCCTGAGAAGAAGTCTGGGATCTCGCCAAATCTAACTCCAATGCTGCCGCAGCCTGATATACCTCATTCATGTTAGTCACGCGAGTGACAATCAGCGACTGCCTCAATTCGGCATGAAGACCACGAAGGAACTGCTCCGTCTTCAATGCTTCATTTGCTAGCACATGGGGCGCACAACGGCCCAATTCCATAAACCTGTTTCGATATTCAAGCACCGACATTCCTCCCTAGACGAGCTACAAAAATTGGTGCATTTTATCCATCCTGAGGTAAGCCAAGCTGAAGGTGAGTTCAAAAGTGGTAACGAACTTAGCCCACGAAATCTGCCGGAGCGGGCGAGACTGGAAAGAAATCTCCCAATCTATATTCCACCACGTCAGCGCTGCGCCCTAGAGCTGAAAGTGCCGAGCATCACCTTCTCGTCTTCCGCACATTTCATAGAGCAAAACACGTGCTCAGTCGCATACAACCATACTCTGGCACCGTCTGTATCAGTCTAGCCTTCAAAAGTCGGCGGATGAAATAGCAAAAATTCCTTCAAGGCACGACCGCGACTGCCAGGTGCATCCTCTTGAGCTGGAATGATGGGAGCCGGAGCAGGAACATCTTGCGGAACACTGTTCGCTTCCTGAGGAACTGGGACTCTTCAACGCCGAGGTGGCATCTTGAAACGACTAGTAACACGGATAATAAACAGGAAAATTCATTAATCACATGGAAAACATCCTAAGCCAGCAATAGACGACGCAAATGGACTAATTCTGGACAACAGCCGTGCCATTTCAATTCCTTACACAATTCCTCAACACCGCTCTGATACCAACTGTAATGACCCAGAGCTCCGGATACCGATAACCCGGTATAGCATCGGATTACCGCTACTAGGAACTGGGGAAGTCATCTAAGAGGTTGATGAGGCCTCTAAAGGGTTGGAGAGTTTGTCGAGGGAGCGTATAATGAATTGGAATTACACCACGTGCAATTTAAATTAGAACAATATTTTAAACTGAAATGCGGAAGTAATTAAAAAGAACAAGAATAACAGTCATGTGTTATAAACTAGGAAGAATAGACTGTGCACAGACCTTAAGGCATAGACCAACAACGTGCACAGACCTCCATCTGCCTAAAGCAAGGGTGCACAGACATTATCCACAACATGCACAGACCTTAGTGGACTTATATGCAGAACATGCTCAGACCATGGCTATGCTAGGTGCAAACTAGCACTGACCTCATGCTACCATGTTCAGACCTAACAAGTGCATGTGAGCAACTGTGCTCAGACCTTGTGCCTCTGTGACAGGACATGCACCGACCTCAATAGTAGTTGCACCAACCTCTACAGTGAAGTGCACGAACTTTATCATACCCAATGCAAAACCTGCACTGACCTTTATGTGCTCCGACCTTCATGTGTGCATCAATAGGAGGAATGTACCGACCTTATATTCTTTCTACTAGAATGTGCACCGACTCTATCATGCGGATGGCAAAACATGCACCGACCTCATGCGTGCAGGATGCAAGGAATGCACAGACCTTGTATTGCCTTACGACATAGGTGCACCGACCTTACAGTAAACTCCACCGAGTTTGTATGCAAAGCAACAGAACGTGCACCGACCTTCCAACGAGGAACCAAAAATGTGCACCAACCATAGAAATGGTGTGAGCATGAAATGCACCGACCTTATATGACTCAACATGAAGACATGCATTGAGTTGAACAGTAAAGTGCAACGACCTGACCGGCACTCTAGCAAATGTGCTTGGGCTTAATATGCATGCAACAAGAGATGCACTGACCTTATGTGCATTGAACTGATATGCGCACCGACCTAGTTTTTTGTGAGGGATAGCATGCACCGACCTTGATTTGTGCAAGGGGCAACATGCACTAGTATCGACCTTAGTCTATACTAGCCCCAACCTAGTGCAACATGCACAGACCTAAGTGAGTGTGCTACAGGAACTAGCATAGAATTTGAGCATTGAAGCAAAAATTGCACCGACCCTAGAGACTCATGTGCATAGACTTTGCAGTATGAAACATGCACCAATGTTGTGTGCTAAACAATGAAGTATGCACAGACCTTATTGAGTGATACTAAACTAGCATCGACCCCAAATGGAATGCATATGACACTAGCACCGACCCTATATGCTAGACACTGTGTGCTAGCATTGACCTTACCTTATAAGACTTAATGCTAACAATGACCTTATGAATGCACCGACCAAGTGTTTGACGAAATGTCAGACACACAGAAATGACATGCACAGAAGGCATTTGATGAAATCTCATACACACAGACAAGCTTTATGCAAATGCATACTTCATCATCATTCAATCTTACATGCACACATGCACACATATGATGACTTATAGTGTTTGCTATCATCAAAATCACAGGGACACAACAATACTTCTTGCTTATCTCATTGAAAGTGTTCTTGCATATCTTGATTCCTTGAATTATCAATCTGGTCTATTGTGCCTAACTTTACTCTGCTGGAAAGCCCTTGCTAGCTTGCTCTCATTCTTTTATAGCTAAAACTCTGGGCTTTTCTTGACTATCATATTTCTTGACTGCACCCCTCACTGCCATACTTCTTGGCTTGTTTGATTGCCCTTGTGCTTTTGATGATACATTCTAATCATTTCCTTCCAGGGGAGAGAGTGCTTTCCCAGCACCCCTTCTATCTTTGAGGGGGAGATTTGTCGGCAGCATATTCTGGGGGCAAGCGCTAGCCGAAGGGAAGAACAAAAAATAAAGGAAGAAAAGAAAGGCCGACAAGGCCAAGACGGAGCTGATTTTCTCCTGCAACACCCTCTCTGCTCTCTTCAATCTGCCCGGTGAGAAAGATGAGGAGGAAATATGCTTTACACCCACTGCCAGGGCAAGGCAGGCTGCAGCCGCAACCTCTACACATGCAACACAGTCAGGCCGAAAGTGGAGGCATCAGCCACCCGCCAATCACACTATCATCTTCAGGGGAGAGTAGCCCTATAAGATACCTCCCCCGGAGGTCAAGGAAGCCCAAATCCTTCCTCCGCCAGGTCTATATAGTCAGAATGGGGGCAGCACTATTGCTCCCTCCTTCCTGGAATTCTTGAAAATGTCAAAGGGAAAGTAGCCATGTCTGGATGCCAGTACCAAAGCTAGGGGTATTCACCCGCAGCTCCAGCAGCCTTCCAAAGTTCCGGATGAAGTTGAAGCCCGCTCGACAGCAGCTAGTGAGGGACAACAAGAGGATGACACCAAGCACAAGGGTGTAGAATCAGAGTGCAATGAGGTAGGTCCATCAGAGGTCACAGTTCAAAACCCCTCCAGGCCTAAATGGGCAGAAGAAATGATGCTGTCTATTGTCCGTGCTGGGAGCATGATAATGAAGTTACTCAAGAAGCTCCCGGCAAGGTTCACCATCTGGGAGATCCTTTCTTTGAGAGAAGAGACCCAACAGGCGATCATCACTGCTTTGCAGATGCCTGCTCAATATGAAACATGCTTGGCTGAAGTACTATCAGAGGCCAACATGACCTTCACCCAGGAGGACATGTTACTCCCTACTATCAGCCACAACAGGCCGTTGTATATGAAAGGACAGCTGAATGGTCGGGAGCTGAATAGAATCCTAGTAGATCCCAAAGTAGCTGTCAATATCCCTGCCTTATAGAATATATCCAAGGTACTACTTCAATGTGTGCCTCGATAAAGTCAGAGATATACGTATCGCCGACTTCAATCAGAAATTTGAAGTGCTGTTGGGAGTAGCGAAATTCACACTCACTCTGTCAGATCTTACTACAAGAGTGTAATTTCATGTCATCGACTCCTGCACCTCGTATAAAGCATTACTTGGTCGGCCTTGGCTACATGAAAATATGGTGGTGCCCGCCACACTTCACCAATGCATCAAGTACACCTAGAGGGAAAGGAGGAAAGGATATTTGTCAACCTCCACCCGTTCGAAGTGTTTGAGTGTCACCTAATGGACGCTCCTCTATATGCAGAACGGTCACAAAAGACTTCTGAAGCCAAGACCCCCACTGGGGCATCAAAAGGCATTTTCGATGATGACTGGTTCCCGCCGCCACCGCCCGGATATGTCAATCCCAAGATGGTCTCACATATCACCGTCATCGGGGATGTGGGTAGAGTAGCACCTCCCACTACCCACCCTGAAGCTAATGAAGCCAAGGTCAATCAGCACTGCGGCCTTTTTGAAATCCCAGAAGGTCTCACCAGGCCAATACTCAGCCTTGATGCGGCCACTGTCGAGCCTTTCAAAGCATAGGAGGTGATACAATTTGAAGGCCCTAGCAGCTTGTTCTATACTGCTGAGGAGCATCCTATGCAGGAAGACGCCGACTATCATCTCCCTGAAGATATTAAGAACCCATCTATCCCCGTTCAGGGTTTGGCATTCACAACAAATTGGATGGTCAAGATGTTCCAGAAACACCATATCGATCCCCTCCGGCCAGCCTCAGAAGGAGAAAGAAACCTTCGAAAGACTCTGGTATCCTGCTAGCACAGACAAAGAGTTGAGGCGTGTCTGTCAACATCTGGGTTTGGGTTTCACTCTCTAAGAATACTATTACAGTGGGCGTTATGAAGTGGACACCATTTCCACCTTCTACCCAACTGAAGACCTCTCCCCGGGGGCAACTTTTGATGAATACCCAACAGGGGTTGAACATGCTGACCCGACTCAACCAATGGACCTGAAATTAGAGGCCATAACTCTTAGCTGGTGCTGGGAGAAAGTCTATCCTGAGGAGACAGCTCTCTAGGCCAAATTTGACATGGCCAGTAGTAGTGAAGCCAAAGATACTGAGGAAGTAGGGCTGTCCTCTCCCTATGACCCTCCTCTGATATTGATGTCAGCGCCCCTCATCCTGATCAGGGAAGCTTCTACTGAAACTGATCAAGTGATGCATGCAGCTACAAAAGAAAAGGCCACCTCCAACAAAGATACGGTGATCCAAGGAGGCAGGGTACTCTTGCTTGCTACGACAAAGCCACAATACTGCTCCAGCTCAGCAATAAACAACCATCAGTCTTTCAGGACTGCAAACACAGCTACAGGGGTTGAAGCTACTGGCTCATCTCTGAAAATTACAACAGTAAATGAAGAGGTCGAGGTGCTCGAGCTTGAAGATGATGTGCCAGATTTTGTCGACCTTTAGCCTGCACCCCCGAAAATAGAGGATGAAGGCCAAGCCATGGTCGATGAGCTGATAGAAGTCAACTTGGGAGATGAGGATGACCCTAGGCCGACCTTCCACAATGCCCAGTTATCTACTGAAGAACAGAAGCTGTACGTTCATCTGCTGCAAAAATACCAGGATTGCTTCGCCTAGACCTACAAGGAAATGCCAGGACTATGCCCCACAGTTTCACAGCATGAGCTAGCTATAAGCCCTGAAGCTGAACCAGTAAAGCAGCCACCGTGGCACATGAGGCTGGAGCTCATCACTCAAATATGCAAAGAAGTGGACAAACTCATTGATGTGGGTTTTGTCGAAGAAAACTAATACACCACGTGGCTGGCTAACATTGTGCCCGTAAAGAAGAAAAATGGGTAGATCCGGATCTGTGTCGATTTTCGAGATCTGAACAAAGCCTGTCCCAAGGATGACTTTCCCGTGCCAATAACAGAGGTCATGATTGATGCCACGACTGGCCACAAAGCCCTGTCATTTATGGATGGGTCGTCCGGCTACAACCAAATATGGATCACGGATCACGACCGGGTCCATACTGCCTTCCGAACTCCCAAGGGCATTTATCACTATAAGAGGATGCCGTTCGGACTGAAGAACGTCGGCGTAACTTATCAGCGGGTGATGACCAGAATATTTGATGAGCTGCTCTACCGTAAGGTCGAGTGCTATATAGATGACCTGGTAGTCAAGACCAGAAGAAAAGAAGACCATCTGTAGGACCTTCGAGTCGTATTTCAGAGGCTCAGGCAGTATGAATTGAAGATGAACCCTATGAAGTGTGCGTTCAGAGTGTCGAGCGAAAAGTTCTTGGGTTTCATTGTCAGATATCGGGGGATTGAGATAGACCCCACAAAGATCAAGGCAATTCAGGAGTTACCCCCACCAAGGAACCTCTCTGCGTTGAGATCTCTCCAAGGCCGCCTGGCGTACATCCGGTGGTTTATATCCAACTTGTCAGGGCGATGCCACCCATTTCACAAGTTGATGATGAAAGATGTCCCCTTTTATTGGGATGAAGAATGCTAAACAGCCTTGAACAAGCTGAAAGATTATTTGAAGACTCCTCCCGTGCTGGGTGTGCCGGTGAAAGGGCGGTCGCTGATCCTCTATATAGCAGCCACACACTACTCTCTGGGGGCAATGTTAGCCCATCATAATGAAGAAGGGAAGGAACAAGCCCTCGACTACCTCAGTCGGAGACTAGTCAAAACTGAGGAGAAATACACCTTCATTGAGAAAGTCTGCTTGGCGCTGGTCTTTGCAGTCAAAAAGCTCCAACAGTATATGCTGTCGCATGAAATAAAGATGATTTCCAAAGCAGATCCGCTTAAATATATTCTATCACAACCAGCACTCAAAGGCCGCTTGGGCAAATGGGCGATCATTCTTATGGAGTTTGATATCTCCTATATACCTGTTGGCACCTAAAACATGACGACCGGCGACCAAGCCGCAGAAGTGAACGACACGGCTTACGGAACCCGTAAGCTGAAGAAAAGAAGACTACTCAAGCTCCTCTAAGCCACAAAGGTTACCGGGAGCGAATGTCGAGGGCCTCACCTCGGGAGAGTCGACATGACCTCATCAACCTCCGGCAGTGCGACCAAGCCTGCCCAATGATCCGGTGTCGACTTCGTCACACCGCTACCCCACACCACGAAGTGTTGAAAGGATGGTTTGAGGGTGTGTAATAAGATATAGCGACTGCAGGAATATCACAATATACAATGAAATAAATATGTAGAAAATAAATAAATAAATAAATAAACTGTTATAAGGCCCAGTACATCTCATGTCCCAAAATAAAGTATAGTCAACTGAAAGAAAGTACAAGTACATGGGGCATACCCCGGCTCTGGCAACTGGCACTAACCTCGGCTACTGGAATCACGCTGAACGCCTGCCGCACCACCTAAAGTGCCGGCCTCGCCTAAAACACGGTGAAAACACGCAGGGGATGAGCCTCGTTTCACAGACTTAGTAGGGATCCCTCGAACCCTATCTCGCATGAAAAATAAGGCAGGAAGCAAGAAAGTACCCTACCTAATAGAAGTATGGTAGAACCAACAAGCAAGAATAAATAAATGAAAAATCGTCTACTCTAACAGTACCGTACTACTCAACCTCGGTTCGTCAAAACTCAAGTCCACACCTACCGACAGACAGGGGCACCTTCCACTAGAAGAACAATCGGATGTGTCCCCTAACGTCTTACACCGCGTCACAAGTGTCTAGCTACAACGCCCTGGGCGTGAGACTCAGACACGTACAATAACCAAAGTACCACGAATAAGGACTAACTGAGGTCGCGCTCGTCAGCGTGGGTCCGAACCCTCAGCCTTGTGTGCACACTCAGAACATATGCCCTAAGTCTGTCCTCTAGCTGATAATTCTCCCACCAGCCTGGACTCGGCGGTACGCGGGGGCCCAACGGTAACCAGCCTACTCACCGTCTCTCTCGGGTGCGCCACACCAGTGCTCCCAGTGGACCGACACACGCGTGCCGTGGAAGCTACGACTAGTGGATGGGTCACCAAAAGTACAGACTCTCCAGTCACGAAAAATGACTCCGGAGGTAGACGAGTACAAGGATCACTCCCCGTACAACACCGAGTCATGGCGATGTAAGCCAAAGACACCAAATCCCGGGACCCCATAGCGCCCCACACCTGGTCCCTACATGATGCCTAGCATCAGTCAGACCACGGGTCAACACGTGAATCGAGGTCTGCTCACCCGGGACTCGAATCGACACGGAAGAAATCACAGGCTAGGCCTCAGATGATGAACGGTCCATCATTGGCCGCTCAAGGATGCAAGGCTAAGCCACAGCCGGGCGTGGGAGAAAGACGGTCCAACCTGGCCGTCCATCACTCCCAATAGTGACCAGACTATAGTGCGCCTGCCCAGGGGCGTTATAGTGCTTAACGGAGTAACACAGGTGTGTCAAGTCCCAAGTCACTGAAGGGAACATAACGCACTCCTCTAGGGGCGTTATGTACATAACAGACCATCCATGGTGCGTTATGTCACGGGGTGAAAATAGACTATAACGCAATCCTCTAGGCACGTTATAGACCTTAACGGACCATATCCGGTGTGTTAAGTAGAAGGCAAGGGTGTTAAGCATAACGCACCTTCCCTGGGACGTCATAGGACATAACGGACCTCCCTAGGCGTGTTATGTGACCAGGACCCCCAATGGTCAAAAACCAATTGTAACGACCTGGGATCTGAGTACTGGAAAGGAACCGGCGCGACTCGAACCCCGACCCGCCTTCCACGAGCCCGGAGACTCGGAAGGGATAAAAGGATAGGTGTGGTGTACATAGAAATAGGAAATAAAGCAGGACAACAGGTGGCTGCCGAAGGGGAGAGCCTCTCTTTTTTCTTCTTCTTCTCTTTCTATTCTTCTGTTCTCTCTGTGGGGACGCTTCGTGGATCTGCCTATGCTTCCCTCTGTGTGTGTGTATATTTCTCTGTCTATCTCCGTGGTCTCTCTTTGTGTCTGCATGGAGAGGGGCTTTTATACCCCAACGGCACAAGGCCTTCGAACGCGAGAATGGTGGAGGCGAGAATGTGGGGCATTAATGAGGATTTGAATCCAATCGTTCTCGGTGATAGGGAGCGTAGCTAGTGTGCCACCCTCTCCGTTTGACACCTCAGCCAGCCCGTTGCGTGCCAAAAATCCGTAGGGGAATGGCGTAAGATCTTCCCTACCGGACGTGTCGTTGAAGAAGCATACCGCTGAAGGCATTTGTAGCGTGCTATTGGAGAGCGTTGGAAGCGTGCCGGCGAAGGGCACTTGGTGAGTGTGCTGCTAAAGGCAGCACGGAGCGTGCCGCTGAGCAGGCTTCAGGGGTGTGCTGGGGAAGACCCATTGGGCATGCCGGCGGAGGATTCCAGGGTGTGTCGCTGGACGGGCCCGTAGGGGCGTGCTGGCGAAAACACCCAACTGGGTGTACCGGTGAAGGCGCAGGTGAAGTGTGCCGCTGAGGAGACCAGCAGGGACGTGCCGGCGAAGGGGGGGCACAGGGTGTGCCGTTGAAGGGGGCATAGGGTGTGCTGTTGAAGGGGGCATAGGGTGTGCCATTGAAGGGGGGCACATGGTGTGCCGTTGAAAGGGGCACAGGGTGTACCGTTAGGGGATCACCAGGAGTGTGCCACTGAGGGCATGCCTGAGCCCGTTGCGAGGGCTAGTTGAGGTCTATTTGATTTTCTTTGGGGCCCACAGGTTGTGAGATTCCCGAGAGTTGATTTCTATTCACTGTCGTGACTCCGGGAAGGGTTTCACGGCAGTGTACTGTTCATTCGGAGAGTCCAGCTAGCCCGTCCTTTTCATACTTCCTTCGGTTGAAGTTATTCGTCGATGCTAGACTGGTCGGGACATGCGGACGTGCGATTTTACACATCCACATGATGTCAAATTCCATTAACAGTGCGGCCCACTTACTAAGCCGCCCCTTCGGGACTGGCTGGGAGAGAATGTACTTGACAGGATCAGCCCTGGATATCAGGCTCACTTCATGGGACAGCATGTAATGCCTCAGCATTTTGACTACGAAGACCAAGGCAAGGTAAATCTTCTCTGTTGGAGTGTACTTGTCTTCTGCTCCCACCAGTCTTCGACTGAGGTAGTAGAGGGCCTGCTCCTTTCCCTCATCATTGTTCTAGGCGAGCATTGCCCCTAGCGAATATTCGGTGGTCGCTATGTAGAGGATGAGCAGCCTGCCTTTGACAGGTGCCCCCAGCACAGGCGGGGTCTTCTGATAATCCTTCAGCTGGCTAAAGGCGTGCTGGCATTCATGGCCCCAGCTAAACGGTGCATTCTTCATCATTAGCTTATGGAATGGCTGACAGCGTCCCGACAGGTTGGAGATGAACTTGCGGATGTAGGCTAGCCGACTTTGTAGGGACCTTAGCTCTCACAGATTCTCCGGAGGGGGCAGCTCTTGGATAGCTTTTATTTTGAAGGGGTCGATCTCGATCCCCCTGTGCTGGACAATGAAGCCGAGGAATTTTCTACTGGAGATGCCAAAAGCGCACTTCATCGGGTGGAGCCACTCACTGAGGCATTTCATCAAACAGATCCTTCTTCTTCATTGAGGTCGATGCATATGAGGACTTGAGCAGTGAGGTCAATGCAGTTGGATTGGGCTCACTTAGGCATTTCATCAAACAGTATTCATGTGCATCGACCTTGGTCTCTACATGTGCACAGACCCTAAGTATGCACAGCCCTATATGTGCATAGACTCTATATGTACACAGACCCAGATGCTTCATGTGCACAGTCCATGAATATGCAGGAAACAACATGTGCATCGACCTTGATAGTGCAGGACCTCTGCATGTGCACCGACCAAATACTGCAGGATACAGTATGTGCATCAACCTTAATGTGCAAGACAGAACATATGCATAGACCTAGATATGTTGAAGGCAAACATGCATAGACCTAGATATGTTGAAGGCAAGCATGCACATACCTATATACATTGAAGGCAAACATGCACAGACCTTTCTTATGTTGAAGGCAACATGCCCAAACCTAGATGTGTTGGAGGCAAGCATGCACAGACCTATATACGTTGAAGGCAAACATGCACAGACCTTTTTTACGTTGAGGGCAAACAAGCACAGACCTATATACGTTGAGGGCAAACATGCACAGACCTTTAATGACTTAGATGCAAATGTGGGCTGACCTTGGTTTGATCTTTAGCCATGTGCATCGTCCTTAGAGAGTTGAAAGCAAATGTGCACCAACCTTGGTTAAGCATGTGCACTGACCTTCTGAGCAGAAATCCACATGTGCACTGACCTTGGTTTGATCTTTAGTCATGTGCATTGACCTGAGTTTCGCATGTGCACTGACCTTCTAACGTGCTAGCATAAGGTGCATCGACCTTAGTCCTGTGCTGGCATGAGATGCATCGACCTTGGGCATGTGCATCGACCTGATATGTGCACGGACCAGATATGTGCACCAACCTTAGTCTTCAGGTCTTCAATATGTGCACCGACTTAACTCCCTCAATGCATGAATGTGCATCGACCTGAGTAGTCACTAACAATAGTAGCTGCATCGACCTTCCTTTGCTGAATGGCTAAAGGTGCACCGACCTTTGTTCTGCTTGGCAAGATATGCATTGACCTTAGTTACTATGCCTGCATGATGTGCATCGACCTTTGTTCTTCTTTGACATGATATGCATCGACCTTAATGGTTAGAATGGTAGAAGGTTCACCGACCTTTCTTCATGTGCGTCGACCTTCGTAGCCTCAAATGTTCATGTGCGTCGACCTTAGTCTGAGGAAACATGAATGAGCACCGACCTTAGTTACTGTGCCAGCTCAATGTGTGTCGACCTTTATTTTGCGTTGGCACGATGTGCATCGACCGTAGTTACTATGCCAGAATGTGCATCGACCTTACTAGTCCAAGACGTATATGTGCATTGACCTTTGTTCTTGAAGTGCTGATGTGCATCAGCCTTTATTCTTGAACTATAGCTATGCATTGACCTGACTACATGGACTTCTATGAAACTTGTTGCCTTGATTTTTGTGTAGCCAGTTACCTCATTTTCTGTGCACATATCAGTAATATCACCTATCTTGATTTTTGTGCAGTTAATTGCCTCATTTTTTGTGCACCTATCAGTGATATCTTTCGCCTTGATTTCTTTGCATTTTTGTAACAACCCTAGTAAATTGAAGGAATAGAAATATGAAATAATTTAAAACGAACAAAAATAGATAAATATATTTTCACGATCCTCGAAACACGCCAGTCGCACCAGTACCATCCGGGGGTAGGTGAAAAGCCTGGTTCACTTGCTACAGGATTCTGTAGGTTTTTTCAGGAAAATTACGTGAAAATCAGAAAATATGTTTTGAAACTCCCGGAACTGATCTGAAACGCACGGATCTGAACCCGTAAAATGCCCGAAGAATAATCCTGGGCGCAATAAAATCAATTTCTCTGAGAAAATATATCTGGGACCCAAGAAGCGGGATCTGAAGGGTCTGGGACATTACAGCTTCCCTCGGCCATCCGGTAGCCCAGTCGAGGTCTTCATCTAATGGCACATTCAGGCCCTTCAACTAGTGACGCACCCCTTCTCCTTGATCCGGTGGCGCCGGCCTGCTTGGACGAATATAAAGGACCACCTTTTTCCCAAGTCCACTGGACATTACCAGGGAAAAGGGGTCCCTACCCTCTGGCCTCTAGCGTGCAACAATGATGGCTCTGAACTTTGCCCCTTTTGTGCTAGCCTCGGAAAACCCATAGCGGTGCCAACCTCCTGCTCCTCCCAAATGGGGAAGTGGGATATGACAGTGGATGTGGGAGAGAAAGGACCTGAAAAAGTTTCTCCCATTGACCATCTCATCACCAGGCGACCATCACTTCTGCATATATAAGAGAGAGAGACACAGGGTGAAACAAACCTCTTCTCAGATACTAGCTCTTAGTCCTTAAACATCAGCCTCGACTTCAGCTCTCTTTAGTCCTCTTCTCGATCTCTCGATCTCTTTCTCTTCTTTCTTCTTCTCTTTCCCTCTCTGTTGTTCTCTCTCTTTTTTTCCCTCAATCTCAAGAGCTCTCCTTTTCTTCTTGTTTGCTATTCTCTGCGGCTCTTCATCTTAGATATCTTCTATTCTTCATATTATTTCTGATCATAGAAGAGGGATCTTATATTGCTTCAGTCTAGGACCCACAAGCTCATGCATTGGGGGTGTGGAGGGAGCACTCCCGTCAAGAGATTCTAGAAGACTCTTCAGCCACATGTCAGATTCTGAGCATAGCAGCTTTCCATGTGGCAACTCTTCTTTAGGGACAATCTACTTTGGATCACGTGCCTGTTCTCAGTTGAAGCTCACATGTCTGTAGTTCTGCCCATCAGGTGTATGACCATGGGCCTTATCTGTCAAGTCAAAGGTGAAATATAACATTCAGTGTTATGAACTGAGAAGAATATACTTTGCACGGACCTTAAGATTAGATGATGCAAACGTGCACAGACTTCCAACTCCCTAAACAGGTTTGCACAGAGTTTGTATAACATAAAATGTTTGTGCACAGAATTTTATGACAAAGCATGCATGGACACTAAGTGTGCAATAGATAATATATGCACGGACCTTAAGTATACAGAAATGAAACATGCACGGACTTGCGTTGGGAATGATGACGAATCATATATGCCATGGCCTGAGAATGCATAGACTTCACTTTTCAGAGACAGAGAAATGCATGGACTCTAAGACGTGAAGTTCATGGACTTGTATGCATGAGTAAAGAAAAACTTGTTGGAGTGCTTGGCACGGATTCAGAGGGGGGTGAATGAATCTCCCCTATAAAAATACCCAATTAAAACTATAACTAGACACTGTTCCAGAATTAAACACTCAGATGGCTTAAGCAAGTTAATTGCTCTTCAGTAACAAGAGGCACATCCACGTTCGGGGCTTTTTGCCTCCGACTATGACCCACTTGGTTGGAGGTGACTAGGTGGGATAGGTAGACCCTTGTAAGCTCTCCCTTCATTTGGCACCATGACTTGATGGGCCTTTGTCTCCTAATGTCCCTCATGCGTTCAATGTTTTCACATTTCTCGACAGCTTTGTGGAAAAGCCTCTCTTTGGCAAAACTGACCTCCATGGCTCCAGACATAGAGTAACACTCGAAATATTTGTCCATGGCAGCCTCCCAATGTAGGTAGTCACTCGGGATGTTGGAGCCAAAAAAGTCTGAGGCTTCGGCCCTAAGGAAGTAGAGGGGATGGTTGCCAAGCCCATGGGTACTACACCACCATTCATATGGCCCAGGTGACTGGGAATCCATGGGAGATAGGGGGAACTTATAGGATGGACATGCAGAAACAAAGATTGGATGCACGGACCAATGCAAAATGATGAACCTGGACTCAAACCAGTATCCAGTACCTGGCGAAGATATTGATCCGAAGACCCAACTCACGCAAGGAGTCTACCTTCCAAATAGGCGTAACCTATTGTTCCGGTAGTGCCTTTTCATATACCAGATAAAGCATTGAGGTGAAACACCTTGGACAAGACTTCCCTAGACTTAGACCATGCTATGATGACTATCCTAGACTCAACCTTTGCTCTGATACCAATTTGATGTGGGACGGGATGCGACTCGGTACCTGTAGGATGCAAACCTGGGACTCTAGGTGACGACGCGGCCAATTTGATAACGGGACCAGCAATGACATGACCAACTCGGCACCAACAGAGTACCAAAAGAGGAGGATATGTCCCCAACAAGAAGTACAAGTTCACGGACGTCCCTAAGAGAGGGAAACATGTGGATCCGCATGGTTGAGAAATCGGCATAGAGTCAAGGGTGGTCGGCTCTTTTCAAGTGCTCGGATCGAGTCACAGGATGGGTCACACTCGCTCTCTCGCAGTGGTGATCAAATAATATATCGAGCTATGATCCTATCACATGCTTGCAGCGGCATACAAACATATACGAGGTAAGCAACGCGACAGAGAGAGGAGCGAGAACGTACCTCCACGCTTCGGGCGTGGGGAAGACAACCCCGACCAAGATCAGCAACTCCCGGTACAGAAAATGTAAATAATTACAACAATAAATTTTAGGGCCCACTCCACACAGGGAGGTAAAGGGCTACAACAGTGACCTGGGAGTATCGATCTCAGGTTGACGGGCAGCAAGCTGGAAGGTATTTCGGGCCGGAGGTGGGATGCTGGTCTTACTAGACACTGTTCAAACTCACTGGATAGCAAGCACATGCAGCTTGAGGGACGATGACTTCCAGTCATCTTCTGGCCACGACGGTTGGCTGGGACGTTGGTGGGAGGTCCCTCTTCGATTCCTAAGGTCGGCGGTGGCCGAATCGAAGTTGAAGGGCCGATGGAAATTTTACACTTCTAATCTATCCCATAGTCCTGTGACTAGGCAGATCTGCGCGACCTGACGGGAACACTTTCTGCGGTTAGATCCGGTGGTGGATCGGAATGAAACCAACACTGTTGCAAAGTAGACTCAAAGAGATACAACATGTATGAAATTCACATCCATCCAACGGTTGGATTTGAAATGAAACCTCTGTAACACTGTGTTTTTTTCTAACTTACATTACAGAATAGATAGGACGAGCCTTCTTGATGCCCTGGGGGCATATGGTTCCTACCCTGGAGGATGTGACTAGGATTACGGGCTTGAGGGTAGACGAAGAGGCAGTGAGCAGGGTTACCTACCCAGACTACCAGGAGCAGGCCCGCCGACTCCTGGACCTTTCTACCATGTCAGAGGGGCCTAGAGATTGAAGGATGGTGGATCGTGCAGAGTTGATGGGATCCCTTGGCTTAGGAGGGGGACGCCCGAGGATGGGAGAGTCCTTGGAGGATTTTGCAGCAAGGATGGCCGAGAGAGCCAGGGCCACTTTTTGTACCGACCCTACCAAGAGGGGGAGAGCCAACCTAGACCTTTGGAGGTTCCCGTTCTTGGTGATGGGGAGATTGTTGCAGGGCACGAAGGGAGACGACATGAATTATCGTTTCCTGAGTGTCTTGGAGGACTTGAGCTAGGTTGGGAGATATGCCTGGGGTGCGGCCCTCCTGGCCCACCTCATCACGAACCTGTCCACCGGGACAGGGAGAGAGACTACCGTCAATGACTTTGCACCATTCCTTCAGGTATGCAAATTTCTTTTATGCCTATGTTATATGCTTCTATTCCTATTATGCTTTGACATGATTGTGATATGTTGATGTTTTGTGGATGCAGTTTGGTGTCATCTATACATCCCGATGGGGAGAGCCGCAGTCTTCCACCCGGAGGCGGTCCCACTTGCGCGGCGTTGGCTTCTGTACGCGACGGGGGCCCCGCACGCCTATGAGTTGGTAGCAGTGTGGCGGGAGCTTCGAGACTTCCCAGCATCGATGGTATGTATGTTTATGTTTATGCCTTTGATTTATTTCCTATTTGATGCATTATGATGACATGATGTTATGATATGAAATGTGAATGCAGGTGGTGTGGAGGCCCTAAGTAGGCATGATAGATGACAGCCAGCCTTGGGTCGTAGCGGGCTGACCTCTGTTTGGGCGGGAGCTTTGGCTCCACTGTCTGAACAAGATCGAGCCGCTATGGCTCAAACTGGTGATGAGGACACTGGGCTTCCACCAAGAGTGGATAGACGTCGAGGAGCCACGCAGGATCAGGCGGAAGACCCGAGGATGAGCGATTGTGACTGACTGGTAGCTTTGCTTCCCCAACTAGTATGCTGACTGGCAGAGAGGCAGGACCCCAGTCGTCTCACAGGCAGAGGATAGCGCGGCATACCTCTGGGTTTACTGGAGGACTTACGAGCACCGGCCTCAGATGAGGCCCCGAGGGGTACGTATGAATGCAAGTTTTGAATGTTTAATTATTCTACATGATGGATGTTTTTGACGAATGTGTGATGAATGTAGGATGCACGTGATGAGGTGGTGGCCGACATGCAGATGTGGTTACATACGCTGGAGGCCTGCCTAGTAGCGACCCATCACGACCTTCAGGTTCTGGTAAGTTATGCTTTCCTAAATGCCCTGATTAATTCCTGAAGTTGGGTGCTCTACAACTATCAATCTCTCATTGTGATGCAGCATGGCCAGCAGAGGAGGGCGGCGAAGGGAGCAGGAGGGGCTTCTAGCTCGAGTGCCCCAGCCCAAAGTGTTCCGGACCAGTGTGTCCGGAGCACTGCCTTAGAGGGGCAGCTGGCGGGGGCCGTACGACGGGCTGAGGAGGCTGAGCGGGACCTGGAGACCACAGTAAGAAAGAATGTTTTTTCTTTTGATTGATTTTAAATCTCTATCTAGTGCTGCCTATGTCGTTGTCCACCGCTTCAATTTCTGCTTGTGTTGGCTTGATCTTGTGGTTTGCCCATGACCTGTGGGTGTTCGTTGACGCCCTATGAGGGTAGTGACCATGATGGGATGGCCAAGAGTGTTTGTGCATGCAGTGTGTGTGTCTGTGGGTGTCTATGTGTATGTGTCATGTGGGGTTTCGGTCAACCCTATGAGACCAGGGGTTGACATGTGACCTTGTCTATGTCTCGACGACTTTGTCCAATTCGAGACCATGTTTCTAGATGCCTCGAGGTATCATTCTACCTCGATTTGCATATCCAGATGTGTTGATGGTTCTCGGTGTTCCCTCGGGTCTTCGTGAGTCATTTCCTACAGAGCATTGTTTCCTCTGGCTTAGGTTTAGACCGATTCGGCGGCTTGTTCCACTGTTAGTGATGATCTTGCCTTCGAGTCATCTTACTCAAGGATCGTTACATGAGTAGGTCTAGTTGCCTTGCCCTGAGTTGTCGGTAGTGGTTGTGCTGCCACTGGTACTTCGAAGTATGTGCGACAGTGCTCTCTTGCTTGTCTATACTTTCGCACCCGTGTTTTGAGTCTCTATGTCTTGTGAGCCTCCACTAGTCGTAGCCTTACGGCATGCTTTGGTGTGACGGCTCTTGTAGCGGAGCACTTTCCTGGTTTATGGTTCTTAGACTAGTTCTGTGGGCCCCCGGTCCAACCGTAGCATCCTTCGGAGGGAAAATACTAGCCAGAGGCCTAACTTAGGCAGTGGGCTAGTGTGTGCACACGTGGTCAGGAGCTTTGGACTTACGTTGTTAGATGTGACCCTGACTAGTCACTCGCGTTATGGTACTATTCTAGTTTTAGCAGTGTCTTTGTCTCGGCCTAGTCCTTGCGGTAAGGTATGCGGACAAGATGCTAGTAGGCACAACATAAGACATCAGTGGACGAAGCTGGCTATTCTTTTGGTGGTGAGGCACTCTAGTCACATGGCACGTGACTCTTCGTGGTTCTCTTTGCGTTCCTCACACATCGTGACCTTTCTGGGTTAGCCTTCTCTCGACTTTTTCCGAGGTCAATGTCCTGTCGTATACATAACGTTCTAGTCTTGCATGGGGCAGTGTGCACGACGTTCTAGTCATGGCGCATCTATGTCTATCTAGGTCTTTTCTAGACTTTTGGTCTGGTCTGTAGGCCTTATCCTTGGCCTCGTGGTTGTCGACAGATCAGTGACTCTTGACCTTTAGTGTTTAGGGTCGACCCTTCTGCCATTTTCAGGAGTAGTTTCGGGTGCTGAGATTAGTTCAGTAGCCTTGCTAGTATGGTATGGGTTCATCCTCTCTTCCTTACTTGCTCCCTACTCCAACTCCCTTTTCTTTACAGCTTTGTAGTTTAGTCTTTCCTGCTTTACTGCTATTGTTACCTGTTGCTTACCTATTGTTTACCTGCTGTTTTAGCTTGTTACTATGTGTTTTCCAGTGGGGATCCGCGTGACCCCTACTGAGCCAGTGACACGAGGCTCATCCCTACTTTTTAGGTGGGCTGTCGTTCATTCTACTTCCACGGTTCCTGGTGTGCGAGTTTGTAGCTACCAACTGGTACCTTCGTCAGGCTTCCCCTGACTCTTCTGGTATGTCTTTTCTGTTCTTTCGATTGTACTGCTAGACTTGTCTTCCTTTGGACTGGACTCTGGTATATCCGCCGTTCTCAATTTTTCGGAATGTAAACGGTCCTAATAGGAGCCGTTTTTAGGTTGGCGGTCTGGTGATAGACCATTAACTTCGTCAAGCGGTCTGGGCCAAACCGTTCCAAGTCGCTGGGCGGCCATAGGCAGACTGCCAATGGTTGAGCGGCCATATGGAGTTCGTTTCATGGTTATTGTATTATCGACAGGTTTTATGGTCTATCGTTCGACCGTTTAGTGTATAGGCTGCTTCGTAGCCAACCGTGTACCCCGTGGAGCCAACGTGACTCCCGAGGCATTTTGATCATAGAGTTTTGTGCCATTGGGTGGCTAAGCGACCTAAGGGAGACCGCTTAGATACCCACGCGGCCTAGCCTTGGACCGTTTAGCTTTTGAATGGTCCTAGTATAACCATTTGGGTTTTTGTCCCGTTGAGTGGCTGAACAGCCCCATGGGAGACCGTTCACCTTCTGGAGCGGTCCTGAGAGGGACCGTGTGTCTTGCATGGTCTAGGGCAGACCGTGTATGTCTGTTTAGGGGCGGTTTGATGGTGACCATTACAGATTGTCAAATGGCCTTCAGAGAACCATTTGAGTTCTGAGATGGTCTATCAACCGACTGTGTACCTATTTTGTGTCGTGTGAGCTCGGGAGGTGTAGCGGCCACGTGACTGACCACTGGGTGAGCCTAAGCGGCCAGGCACTGGACCACGATACCTCTGGGATGGACCGTCTGATTTCTGGAGGCATCTGGGTCTACGCGGTCCTGGATGGACCGCCGTGCTTGGCTACGCGGTCCTAGTAAGACCGCCTAGCTCTTGGACGGCCCAGGGTGGACCGCCTATTGGCGCTGTGCTTGCCGTGACCGTTTGAGTGTTGTGTTGACCTACGGTCGACCCGGTTGTGACCTAGTGGTCGACTTTCGGTCTCGTGAGTGTCCCGGACACCCTGGAGGTTTCGTGTCCGTGTTTTTGAGGTGTCCTAGGTTCCGTGTTACCATGGTTCCAGACCTAGGGATTAGGCTAGATTGACGGTGTCGTGCCGTCACGTGCGACGGTCTTGACCCCGATTCTCGTGACTCAAGGACCGTTAGGTTAGTAGGTCTAGTGGGCTATCCAGAGTTTGGTGGCCGTGAGCCACCTCTTACTCCGTGTTTACTGGCGATGGGTGCGTGCGTGATTTTCAGTGTTCATGTTTAGTGAGCCCCCACTAGTCTTAGCCTTCCCACGGCACGTGTGTGCTGGTCCACCTGGGAGTGGTGGTGCGGCTTACTCGAGAGAGATAGTTGTTAGGCTGGTTACCGTAGGGCCCCCATGCGCAGTCGAGTCCGGGCTTCGGGGGAAGAACCAGCTAGAGGGCAGGCCTAGGGCGTATGCTCTGAGTGTGCACACGGGGTTGAGGGCTTTTGGCCCGCGCTGATGAGTGCGACCTCAGCTAGCCCTTATTAGTGGTACTGGTCACTTTAGTGTCTTTGTCTCCGCCTGGGGCATTGCAGCGAGACACGAGGGCGCGGTGTAAGACGTCAGGGGACGCATCCGGTCTGTTCTTCTGGTGGGCGGTATTCCCGTCACGTGACGCGAGTTATCGTGTCCCGGGTTTTCGTTTCCCGTCTGCGAGACGGGACTTCGTGTGTGGTTTCGGAAGCATTCCCGTAGTCAAAGTCTGGGATTTTCGGTGAGTGTCACCGAGAACTTTTCCCTAGATCGCTGTAGAGGCAGCCTATGATAACTCCAGACGAGCCTGCCATGGGGTCGTGACGGTACAGGCCGAGCTAGGGCCTCTGAAGATGGACGTGGAATTTTATGTGTTGGACATAGACCCGATGTTCAAAGCCATTTTGGGTCATCCTTGGATCGACAGTTTACAAGCAGTACCCTTAACTGCCCATCAATGCCTTAAGTTCCCTTTCCAAGACCGAGTAGTTAAGGTGAAAAGCATATCCGCAGTCCAGACCATCGATGCAATAGCTGATAAGATTCTTCCTACTCTATGGCCGAGTAATAGGCCAGTTTTATCAGTTATGGACTAAAATTATCCTTGGGCATATGCGTCACGCAAGCCCGCCACTGCACCTGTTGATGTCAAAATTAAGTCCAAGATTCGATACTCGAAGGGTTGGCAGATGATTTTGAAATTAGGCTATCAATTGGGCCTGGGTATCGACGCGCAGTTGGAAGGATGAACTAAGCACGTCCCTAGTGGCAAAAAGATGAGCCGGAGAGGTCTCGACTACCGCGAGTCATCACTGTCATTATTAGGAGACTCTGGGCCGCTGACGTGAAATTACCGTTAGCATTTTTTCAGGGGGCCTCTATAGCCCAGCACTTTGAAGGCACCGCCACCCTATCACCCTCAGAAGGAAGATATTGCTTGTGCTGCACCGCCCTTGCTGCCGAAAGGGCTTGTTGATGATTTCGATGATTTCCCCACAGTTTTTGCCAAGATATTTACCGAAGAAGACAGCTTGAAGAAACCCGAGCTGTGGGTTGTAAAGAAAGTTTTTGAGAAGCCAGCCCTACCTCGACCGGGAATGGGAAGCTCAACTGCCACTTGGTCCCTTTCCTGCCTCATCTCCATTCTCCAAAGGCTGACTTTTGTTCCCCATCCTCCCCCTCTTCTCTTTGATCCGTCCATGTTTCGGTCTCCTTTTCAGTCTGAGGGACCGATCGAGTATCTAATTGTTAACTGTCCTTGCGAGAAATGCCCACCAATTGATTTAATTTCCAGATGGTCGCCCGATAGACCTGCAGATTTATCAGGCATGTGGTTCCAGTCCTCGGACCCGTTCTTCGACGTGATCTTTCCCACTCTGTGCCCTCAGGCTCTTCCTCCCCCTCATACAGATTCCTCCTCTTGTTGCATGTTGACCACCGAGTTTGACCAAAAAAAATGCCAAATTCGAAACGCTCATCTCAGTGGAAGATTATGCTACTTTCTGTCCATCTCCTTGTCAGGGGCACAAGACCCCCTGCTTCCTTCCCAGTAGACTTTGTATCCCCTAGGTTAGATGTACATTCTGTAGAATCTCCTAGGTTAGTCGAGTTAGTCGGGGTAGAAGTCAGTTCTAGTGTAGATAGCCCATCCACCTCTACGACGCTCCCAGTGATGCATCATTCAAAATCCATTCTGGATAGGTTCCTCCAGGATCTAGCTAGTAGATGCCACGCCCTCCTTAAGTGCCATGAGTTTGTAGCCACTGTCATCGTCATAGAGGATGATGAGGAATTAGAGGGTGGGGTGTGGAGCAATGACAGTTTGGGTGTTTATGAGATTGTGGATGAGTAGGACCTAGTTGATGACGAGGAAAGCGATGTGGACGACATTGCTGACCAGTACGCACAAGGATTGAAGAGATTTGATGAACCATCGTCAGCAGTGGATGAACCCACTAAGGAAATCAACTTAGGAACCGAATATGACTTCCAAGTGTGAACCTTGAAGCCATTTTATAACTCATCAAATAAAATGCAAGCATGTTGCTCAATGAAACACACACACATGCACAATCGTTTTGTTGTCATTAAAATCAAACACCGAGATCAACTAGGAGACGCAACAGAAAGGTTCTCGATGGCCTAAAAAAAAGGAAAGGCCAGCCAAGCAAGTACATACTGAACTTAGTCTATGGAGATAGGAGGAGGATGGGAGGTCTGCAGTCCTCCTTGAAGGCCCTCGGCGCTTGGTACTATTTTTATAGTCAAGGGCAGCGTGCCCCCAGCTCCTTCGGTGATGGCCTGCTCAGGCACTGACCCCACCTGTGTGGGAACTGTCTCGACCGCGTGCTCCCCCAAAATGGTCAGAGATGGTGATTCTCTCTCCATGGGAGTCGCAATATCCTCATTTCCCCCTCCACCACTTGACTCTGATGAAGAAGGAGAGGCCTAGTGCTCTTCGTCTGAGTCATAGCGTTATTTGGGGTTGAAAATGAGCTCATCAATAGCTTGCTCCTGTGCAAAACTGGCTCCCCGCCTAAAGCCCTACGCGAAGCCTTTTCATAGTCCATGCTAATAGCCCAGTTTGTAATAGGTGAAGGCGATCTTCTTTAGGACTTCACGGTATTCTTTTGAGCCCAGATATCGCTCGATCACCTTCACCTCTGTTTTCGCTTCCCTCTCCCCGAGATCGACCAACTTAGCCTCGACCTTGGCCAATTTCACCTTGGCATCCCTCCTCGCTCGCTCTGCCTCTAAGAGGCAGCCCTCGAACTCTTCCCGCTCAATCCCCCACTGCCTTGAGCTCGCCGCGTAGGCTTGGCGCTCCTCCTCTAGGAGTCTGCTCTTTAGCTCGATCGTGTATCGGGCCTGGGATAGCTGCTCGGATAGCAACCGTACCTTCTCCTGACTCACTCGATCCTACGACCGGAGTGATGCCGCTTCCTACCGAAGGACCCCGAGCTTAGAAGATAGTTGTATGACCCTCTGATCAGACTCGACGCGAGCCCTGGCCCGAGTTGCCTCGCTGCTCTCCATTTGCGCCAAGTAATCGACAATTTTGGACCCTAGTTGGGCCATGAACAGCCCTCCCTCCATAACCCTTTTGAGAAGCATCAGAGGGGAACAGCGCCTGAATTCGTCCCGAACAGATGGAGATGCCAACGCTTGGCAACGCTTATAAAGGGAGGCCTGAACGGTGAATCACCCCTACTGAAGGGCGCGGAACCTCTTGGAAGGGTCAGTGCTAGGCTCAGAACTGGGGCACTTGGCGTAGCCGAGACCCCTGGACCAAGCACTTCCTCTCTGTGCACTCCCTCGGGCTCGGCCAAGGTCTCTTCAGCCGAAGTCGGTGCCTCCGACGGAGGGATTGGAGACGCTGAGCCATGGATGCCCTGGTTGGAGGCTCCTCGATCGGGTGAGGAGACTTCGTCTTCTTTCACCTGCTCCGCTCAAGGGTCAGGGCCTTCAGAGAGGCCAGCAGTAGCCATTCCTTGGGGGCTTTGCGCTTAGACCCCCGTCGCTCTAGCTCCCCCTCAAGAAGGACCCTCTTGCCCTTATCTCGGGCAGAGGAGGGGGCTTCGGGGGCCAGATGGATGTCTTGGGTAACCGCCCCCGCCCGCTCGTTGACCTCCGTAGGCATTTGATGGTCCTTGCTAGCACCACGGATGGGCTCTGTCGGCCTGGTAGGGAGAGAGAGAGCGGCACAGACTCCGAGGGTGCCACTGAATGTATGGGTCCGTCATTTCTACAACAGGTCGTTCTGCTTTTACCAGGAGTTCGCCAAGGACCAGACTCCCTGGGAGGAGTACATAGAGGTGGAGCTTCACTTCAGGACCTACACCAGGTACATTTATGCTCCATAGGAGGGGTGGAACCCCCACGGTCTGCCAGATGTGATACATCTCGCAACCTATTTGGCATATTGATTGGCGATGTTCGTGGTTTCACACGGAGATGATGGTTTGCTGAGAGCCGAGTTGCTGTGGCCAGCTTGTTTGTTAGCTGAGGGGAGACAGTTGGCCTTGGCTCCTACTGCACTGGCCAACATCTACCAGGGACTGGGAGTTCTGGCGGCACACCCGACGCCGAGAGAGAGGAGTGTGCTCCTGCCGACCCACTACGTCAGTGTGTGGGTCGGGTTGCTATTTTTGGGACTGGTGACGCGAGGGACAGTGACGAACCCGGTGGCACCGCTCTTGTTCAGCTTCCCTGGACAGCCTGACAGGGATGCAGAGGCGTAGCTGGAGGGGGCTAGGAGAGCCCTTTTCTACTTGCCCGACCGAGGCGAGGAGGGGCTACCTTTTGACAGCGCCACAAGGGAATCTAGCCTTTTCCTGGGGCCTTCAGGTGGAGGGGTGACCAGCGCCCACCCTGGTCAGGAGATGGCAGGTGCGGGGCTACGGATGGAGTGGATACTGAGTACCCAGTCGGCGGTGTTGTCGTTGCACCGGTCAGCGACGAGTTCCTTGGAGCCATACTATCCACACCGATTCGTAAGGAACTTAGGGTACGACCAGGGGATCCCGCCGAACTGGGAGTTCCCTTTGGTGGGCAGATAGTACCGAGGTAGGGACACCCACCTACTTGCAACAGCGTGGTGGGATTTTTACGGTCGTCAGGAGCTAGAGTAGTTCTCGATGCCGGGACAAGGACGTCGAGGGAGGTTCAACGTTCACTACGCCAAGTGGTGGTTCGAGCACAGCCACTTGTACCAGTGAAGGCCTCCACGATCAGGAAGGTGGAGGAGAGCCGCTTGCTGAGGGAGGATCTGCCTCCTATAGCACTGGACGAGGGGTACCTGAGGACCCGCACTGCTCAGATCCGTCGAGAGATCGAGTGAGTCATGGAGCGGTGGCCCGGGAGTGGCCGGGGTTCGTCATCTGGGAGCCAGAGCAATGGCGGGGCACTAAAGCCCCTGAGACAGGCTTCGGCGAGAGCGGCGGCGACAGGAGAGGAGGTGTCCCGATCAGGGGCACCTAAGGCCTGGTGGGCTCAGTTCTTGGCCGACTGCGGCTTCTGGAGAAGGGGTTCACTGGACAGGGAGCTCCCGCACGGGAGCTTTGCCAATTCAGCTATCGACGACTGGTGGCGACATATCGGCCATGCGATCGGGTTAGTCGGACCCATGGAGTTCTTGTCCCAGATTGAGTGCGCTGGCACTCTACGGGACATTCGAGAGGCCGTGACGATGGCGGCCCGGGTGCTGGTGCTAAAGCCAGAGCAGCTGGTGCTCTTGCCACCGACCCCCTTCGGGGCTCCAGGTATAGCTTTGTTTGGTTTGCTCCGTGCCTTTTGCTTTTGTTACTTTCTGGTTATAACACTGGGACATCGTGTCATGTTGTGTCTATTGACAGGTTCTGTGGCAGAGGGGGACAACCCCTCCACGGAGGCGTCCTCAGGGAGTGGGGACAGAGGTTTGCAGCTGAGGCAGAAACGCCCCAGAGTAGAGGCTGCAGTAGTCGAGACTGGCGAGTCTTCTAGAGGACTCAAGGCTGGCGAGCAAGTCAAGGCAAAGATAGCCTTGAGTAAGTGTCATTTTTGCCTTCTTTGCTTCTGGTCAATTTAGCTATGGTAGTGGGCTAATCTTGCTTTGCTGGGTTTGTGTCTTGCAGCTCCTGTGGAGGCTAGGGCGGAGGTGACCTTCTCGCCCCCTCGGGAGGAGGACCCTCCCTATGTGGAGGGAGCTGAGTGCGAGATTGACATGGAGAGTTTTCTCCGACTGATGGATGAGGTGGCGCCCAACGTTAAGGCCTTCCCCGACTTCGAGTCATGGGATGGTGCAGGAGGAGCCCATTCTGGTAAGGGCTTCTGGTGGTGGGTGTGAGTTGCAACTTCGCTTGTTTCTGGCCACTGATGTGACCATCTAGCTTGTGTAGAGGAGGTAGAGACTTCAAGGGCTGAGGCCTCGACTGAGGCACTAGGTGGAGAGCCTGGACAGGTGGGAGAGCCAGCACCCACAGTGGCTGGGAGCTGTCTGGGTAAGTGTCCTATTACTTTGGAGGGAGGCTTCCTGCTGCAATCGCACTCTTGGCAAGCCAAAGTTACTGACCTGGTCGGAGTTGCTTGTTTGGTAGGTGAGGATGTAGCAGCCACCTTGGAGATGATCCAGGAGCTGGTGGATGCCGGCCCGTCAGTTGTCCTGTCGTCCTTTAGGGACGAGGCTGGGCAGGAGACCTCCATGCCCCCACCCACCATAGGGGACACGCTGGGTAGGCTACCGGGACTGTTGGAGAAGCTGCCCCTCCCACCTCTACCGCTCGTGGTGTCAGCTTGCACGGTGGGGCTGGTGGAGTCATCCAGTATGGGACCCTCAGGTATGTAGCTGAGTACTTAGTTATTTCATGGTGGATTACTCTGCTTTACCCACTCCTGCTAAGCTTTCATTGGGGGTTGGTTGCAAGGACCTCTTCTCCCCTAGAGGAGGGAGAGCTTCCCTGGGACACGACCCGGGTAGCCGGGGACGAGCTTGGGATCGCTGCATCTATTGGGTGCAACGAGGAGTTCATCGATATCGAGGGGGTCTCCGAGGGGGACGCCCTAGCTGGTGAGCTTCTTCCATAACACCTTTGGCTAGGGAGTTAACTTCGTGCAAGACTGGACTCGATAGTAGCCTGACTCGGCTTACTGGTGTGTAGGTGCCTCTGATTTGCCCATGATTGAGGGTTCATCAAGGGCTTCATCTAGTTTTTTAGGCAGTGGCAATACAGCCATGGAGACCGATGAGAACTCGAGTTCGAGCTCTTCCTCCTCCGAGGCTTCTTCGGCTGGAGATGCTGAGATGAAGGCGGCGTTGGAAGGTACATGTAGTTCCTTCGCTCCCCTTCATTGACTTTAACTCAGGGTTTATGGCAGAGTTGACATTTTGTGTTATGTCCAGGACTGGAGTCCGAGGAGGAGAGCATGCCGACTCCCATCGAGGTGGATCTAGGGGAGCCTCCCACCTCTCAGATGATTACTAGGGACACCCAAATGTCAGAGGAGCCTCTGTCCTCTTTGACTGTAGTAGGAGACGTTGCTGAGGTGGAGGAGAGACTACCCTCATCGACCCCGAGCGGGGGTGTTACAGGCATGGCGGGGGCCGTAGCAAGTGAGAGCCAGGATATTTCTCAGGTTTTTCACCTTGTCTCATGACAGGGAAGCACTGAACGTTGCTGACCTATTATATGTTTGGTGGGGTTGTATAGGTCCTTCTGGTGTGCTGGCTGAAGTAGGCCACTCATGCCTGGAGCTGGGGATCGAGTGGCCTTCATCTGTCTCGCCACCGGAGCCACTGTTGGACGCTAGCGTGGGCGTGGCTTTGCTCCAGCGTGCTCGAGGTTACGCAGGAGGCGACCCCCTGCCTTCTCCGGAGGAACTCTGACAGTAGTTGAGGGAGTGCACCTAGGGCTACCATGGCCTCGGGTTCCCACACAAACTCTGGATGTCTGGCTTGGACAGCATTTGGGTAGAGTACTTGCGACTTCTAGAGGCGTAGGAGCAAAGGGCTCGGCAGCTGGCGGCCGTTCAAGAGCTGGAGGAGCAGCGGGCTCGACTTGCACTGGAGACTATCGAGCAGGAAAGGTGCACTGACATGGCTATGTCACTTGCCCAGGACCACGCTGCTCGACTGAGAGATGCAGAGAGCAGAGCCAAGGCTTTGGCAAAGGCCCTGGAGGAGCAGCGGCGGGACGTGGAGCTCGCTAGGGTCGAGTGGCAAACTGTCGAGACGAGTGCCGAGGCGAGCACGCAGCTTGCGTTGGCCTTGAAGGTGGAGCTGGCTGCCATGGAGTCCCACTTAGTGGAGCTGGAGGGGAGCGAGGCTAGGCTGTGATTGTATCACTTCCCCTCCCTTTTTTGTTATCCAGATCCTTAAAGAAATTTTGTCCTCAAAATTACAAGGAAGAACAAGGAGAAAACTGAAAGCAAACTACACTTAACTACAGAAAACGAGAACAACAGGGTCAGGTACCTTGGAAATAGAAAGTCGATTTCCCGCGTGGCTGAAAATAGATTTTCTTGGATCTGCAATCAACCACGGCACGATATCGCTCTAACCAGTCCATGCCTAGGATAGCATCGTACTCGGCCAATTGCAGCGCATACAACTTCGCTGGCAACTGTCGGTTACTGACGATCACAGGAGAATCTTCCAGGCAAAATGGAGTGGACATGAAGTCTCTAGAGGGCAATTCAAAGAGCAGATCACAAGGCAACTCGGCCACCGGCTCCTCGAGACGAGCAAGGAAATCCTCAGAAATAAATGAATGAGTGGCACCTGAATCGAACAGCACACGAGCAGGACGACTAAAAATCAAAATCGTTCCTTTTACAAGATTGGATGCAATGGCTTCTGCACGAGTGATATGCGTGATCCGGTTCCTCGATTTCTAGCTAGAAGCTGCAGAAGATTGCTGGGAAGTAGCAAGAACTTGCGAAAATGACAGCTGAGGCTGAGGTGGTGCAGGAAGGCGAAACTGCAACTACTGCGGTTGGATGACCTGCGAGAACTACGCCGGAACAAACTTCATCGGGCAACCTCGGACAACGTGACCCGGCTGATCACAGCGATAGCAAACCACTGGTAGAGAACATGGAACACCAGGATGGCTGCCACCACACCTCAGACATGGTCTCAGCTGACTCACTTGAAAATCTCAGCGCTACTGAAATGGAGGAACAGACTGCTGCGCCGACTCAGAAGATACAGACTGCTGTGGCACAGAACCTGAAGATGCTTGACGATGAAAACGCTTCTTAGATTTACGAAACATCTGCCTCAAAGGACCACCCGAAGCAGCCACAACAGACGGAACACCAGGTGCTGACGGCTGATAGGACTGCTGATATGGCACAACTGGCTGAGCAACACTGGACTGAGAAGACCCTGCAGACCTCGCCAAATCGAGTTCAACTGTAACTGCTACCTGATACGCATCATCCATGACAGTAGCACTGGTAGCAAGAAGTGGCACTCTCAACTCAGCCCGCAAACCTCAGAGAAATTGCTCGGTCTTCAAGGCTTCATCAGTAATACTATGCGGCGCATACCGACCCAACTCAACGAACTTGTTCTGATACTGCAACACTGTCATCTCACCCTGCACCAGATCTAGAAATTGATGCATCTTATTCATGCAAAGACAGGCTAGACTATAGGTACACTCGAAAGTAGTCACGAACTCAGTCCAGGTGATCTAACGAAGTTGTCGGGAACAGAAGGTGACTTCCCACTCCGAACTCCACCACATCAATGCTGCACCGTGAAGCTGAAAAGTAGCGAGCATAACCTTCACGTCCTCCACGCATTCCATCTATCGAAACACACGCTCGGTCGCCTCGATCCAAATCCTCGCAGCATCTGGATCTGACTGACCTTCATATGTCGGTGGGTGGAACAACAAAAATTCCTTGAGTGCTTTACCACGGCCACCGGGTAAGTCATCATGGGGAGCTGGCACGGCAGGAGTAGGAACTGGCACGATCGACGGAGCAGGCACGACAGGAGGTGAAACGCTGCCTCTCTCTTCCAGGGGAACAGGAGCTCTTCTTGTACGGGGCGGCATCTACGTAACTGGCCGGGGTCATCTTCCCCACGCCCGGAGCGTAGAGGTATCGTGTTCGCTACCTTACTCAGCATTTACTTTACCCGTATAATTTTGTATATGCCGCTACTAGAGAGCATGATAGGGTAATTAGCTCACCATATATTGTTATTCACCGCTGCAAGAGAGCGAGAGCGACTGACCCGTCCCATGACTCAATCCAAGTATAAGCATGAAAGAGCCGATACTCGAGACTCACTGTCGATTTCTCGACCGCGCACGGTCCCACACATCCCTCGCTAGGGATGCCCGCGAGCTAGAGTCCTAGGGTGCGTGTCCATCCCGCATCAGGACAACGGCCAGGCAACCATCGACGAGCTCTTCGAGATCAACCTGGGCAGAGATGAGACCCCTCAGCCCACATTCCTTAGCGCTCTCCTTACTGAAGTAGAGAGGCAGGACTACAAGTAATTCCTGCTCGAATACAAAGACTGCTTCGCCTGGACATACTAGTAGATGCCTGAGTTAGATCCCTCCGTGGCGGAGCATGATTTTGCCATATCTCCTACAGCCACGCTAGTCAAACTACCCTAGCAGCGTATGCACCACGAGCTGGAGCTCCGGGTCGCGACTGAAGTAGATAAGATGGCATAGGTCGACTTCATTGAGCCATGCATCTACCCAGTTTGGCTCGCCAACATTGTCCCAGTCAAAAAGAAAAATGGTCAAGTTCACATCTGTGTCGACTTCCGGGACCTCAACAAAGCATGTCCAAAGGATGACTTCCCAGACCCGATCGCAGAGACAATGGTCGACATGACCACTGGACATGAAGCCCTATCCTTCATGGACGTGTCATCAGGCTACAACCAAATCTGGATGTCCCTCCGAGACAAGGGCTACACTGCCTTCAGATCCCCCAAAGGTATTTTCAACTACAAGCGCATGCCCTTCGATTTGAAGAATGCCGGCGCTACATACCAGAGAGCCATGATCAAAATTTGCGATGAGATGCTGCACAACATCATCGAATGCTATGTTGACAACCTAGTCGTCAAAACCAGAAGGCGAGAAGACCACCTACGCGACCTGCGTCAAGTCTTCGAATGTCTCCGACAATATGGGCTCAAGATGAACCCCATGAAATGCACCTTCGGCATATCCAGCAGTAAATTCCTTGGTTTCATTGTTCGATACCGAGGAATCGAGATGGATCCCAGCAATATCAAAGTGATCCGGGAGCTTCCACCACCCAGCAACCTCACTGAACTTAGGTCACTCCAGGGTAGACTGACTTACATTCGGAGATTTATCTCCAACCTCTCCAGTCGATGCGTGCCTTTCAGCAAGTTGATGAAGAAAGACGCCCCCTTTATTTGGGACCCAGAATACCAGACAGCTTTCGAGTAGATCAAGGAGTACTTTCTCACTCCTCCAGTCTTGGGAATGCCCATCAAGGGCAAACCCCTCATACTCTACATCATCGCCGTGGACGCTTTGTTGGGAGCTCTATTGGCACAAGTCAACGAGGAAGGTAAAGAGTAGCCACTGTATTACCTTAGCCGGAAACTAATCGATGCTGAGTACCGCTACTCCCTTATGGAAAAAGTATTCTTGGCATTAGTGTTTGCCATCAAAAAGCTGCAGCATTACCTCCTGTCTCATCGGGTTGAGCTTATATCCAAGCACGACCCCCTGAAGTTCCTTCTCAGGCAACCCGTTCGTTTCAACCCCTTTCCCAAACTGGGCGAGCTTTGTCTCGACAATTCGCTTGATCATCTGGCATTGTACTATCAGATTCTCTGGCACTGGTCATTGGATGGCAATGGTTGAGCTTCGGCTAGGGGCGTGCCGAATCTGGTCACTGTCGGGGTTCTGACAGCTATGGCTGGGACGTTGGCACCATTGTGCCCAGCTGGCGGGGCTGGTGTTTCAGCTAAAGGTCTGGTAGGCGGCTGAGGGTGAAGGTCGCGTTCCTGAAGCAAGTCTTGTAGGAGGACCTTCAAGTGCTGGTTCTCCTTCATGACGGTCTCGAGATTCACCTCTTGGACTTCATTGGCTGGGGGATCATTATTGATAGGCTCCACATTGGCGGGTGCGGTGCGGTCCTCGGTTGAAACTTCTTCTTCTCGTCTCGAAGTTTGAGGTCTGACAGAAGTGCCGACCTTGACTGAGTCAGGTGATGAGGCCTCCTGAGCTAGGCTATAGGCTAGTCCAGATCGTCGGACTGAGTCTCAGGCTGGTGTCCGGTGATGTAACACGTGAACACCCTGACTGTGTCGTTAAGGAACTGGACCGTCCGCTTCTTCTAGGAATGCTTCTTAGGGTGGACAGGTGCCCCCAGTCTGTCAAAGACCAATGTGCATTGTGGAGGAGCTTCCACCATGGTGTCAACCTGAGGAGAACTCAGAGCCGGATGCTGGTGAGGCCCGGAACGAGCCCATCTCTGCCACCGCCTACCCGGGCGAGAGACATTGGATGACTGGGGATCGCCAGACGACGCCGTTGTGGAATCGGTCGCGTCTCCCTTGATGCCGCGTCTGAGCACCCGAAGGGGGTTCCTAAGGTGCGCCCTCCAAATGGCTTGAGCTTCTTCCGGGGTGACCCAGATTCTTCTCAAGTCGGGTTGTTGGTCTCCCTTGTCTTTGTTTCTCCGACGAGACATGGGAGCTCATGCATCGGGTTGGTATGGGTGCCTTCGAGCCGCTGTCGGGATGCCTGCTTTTCTGAGTTCCACTTTGTCCTCTCACGTTTGTCGCAGGAGGCTGAAGCGGTTAGAGTTAGGGACCGTAGGGATGATCTGCTCCTGGGGTATGATTGGTTCACCCCCATTGAGGTGAATCCACAGATCACTGACAAGGACAGTCTTGCCAGAGTTACTAGTTGCAGTGGCGAGTCGCCTGCCTTTGCGGCCATGGCGATGCGTCTTCTGGGGGTCCGAAGAAGATCTCGCTCCATGATGGTAGACCAAGAAGACTCGGCCCATGGCAACTGGCGGTGCAGGACCATCAGGGGGGAATGCTAGAATTGGCCCCTAAGACACGAAGTCTGTAGTGGAAGCCTGCGGCTGGGTGACTCAAGTGTAAGCTCTCGCCCGAGCTGATAGAAGTGTTTCCGATGCTCGAGACGATGCTCTTGCACCGAAGGCTGGTATTACTGAAGGTGCTGAGGCGCCGATGACCCGAGGCTATGAGCCTGTATCGAGTGCTGGCGAGACTGGAGAGTGGGATAGAGGACCCACGGCCAACATTGGGGTTGCCGTGTCCCATAGAGGCAGACTGATAGGCCGAAATATCCGTCGTTAAAAATATGCGGCAATCAATCTAAATATCGAACTCACAACAGAATAAAAATGAATCATAGTACACTCGCGAGCATGGGTCAAATCCATAGAGAGGTTGAGGTTGAAATTGAAAACTTAGCATTTTAATTACATTTATAGTTTAATTAATTCATTTAAATACCTAAAAGTAGCCTAAAAATCTGTAAAAATTACCTAAAATCACGGGATAAATTCTAGACCCAGACCACTAAGAATTCACTAAAACACGGGCATTACAGTATGCCTTGCGCTGGCTAGAAACAACCCCGGGGTGTCCTCGGGTAGTGGGAAGCTGGCAGTTGTGTCAGGGCATGGTGCCTTGCCTTTGTCGATTGCTCCCCCAGTTAAGACCAGTGGGGCACCCTCTGGTGGGGCGATTTCCATTTGTTGTGAGAAGATGGGAGCAGCTAGCACGGGAACCAGCACCTCGACTAATTTTGGGCTAGACGAGTCACAAACCAGGGAGGAGGTGGCTTTCGACCGCGGGCTCCTGTGGTGGACCTCTTCCTCTTCCCTTAATGATGTTGACGATCCAACACCTCCACCGCATCTAGATCCACCCAACAGCACTGCCCACCGGACATCAGGGAAGTCTCGACAGGAATGCTCGATGAACCACTGGAAGTTACTTGCTAACTAGTCACGTAGGTTCCCGAACCAACGCTGGTCACGGGCGCAATAGATGGTGATGCCGAGAGCAAGCGCGAACATTCCACAGGAAGTGCCACCGAAAGAGGGAATGGCAAATGTCTCGGCTCGAAGGTGACCGTCCTTAAGAGGAATAGCAATAGACACTTGGTCGACACCAGGTTCTATGTGATCGATAGGGTGAAGAATGCCCATCGGCAACTCGACTGTCTGGAACTGCAGTTCTGACCATCCCAGCACCCGTGCAGAATAATACTAAGAAGGTCAGTTCAACAGATGACAGGAGGGCAAAAGAAGTAACAGAGATAGTACTGTGGCACAACAAGGGGCTTAACCTCTGCTCTCGAAGTACCGTCGGGGTTAGCCTCATATCGGCATCACTGAGGAGGTGACGAAGAAGGGCCTTAATCACCCTAGCCTCCTTGGCAGTCGGCGTAGGTAGCCTGTTGGCCCTAAGAGGGTAGGAACTCACGGCGAAGCTCCAATTACTTGGGTGACCGCTACCCCCCACCTTTGCAATAAGGACATAGCGCTCGGACAAACGCTTGATGTTAGAAACCAGGGAAGTAATGCGAATGATGCTCCTATCATTCTTTCCCCGAAAATAAAAAGAAGATGCATCGACTGGGCAACACTAAAGGCTATAAAATTACTGGAAGAGGAAGACATTGGGTGTAACCGAGGTCTGGTTGTAGACGTAGATGAAACCACATAGTATATGCCGTGAATTGGGGGAGAGGTTCCCTGGGTACCTACCATAGTAAGTGAGGATAGACTCTAAGAAAGGATGCACGGGGAGACGAAAGCCTGCTCGAAAGGATTCAATGGGGAACCTAATGCTACCAGGAACACGACTCCACAGGCTATCATCAGAAGTCGGGAAGACAATGTCAAAGTCGGCAGGGATCTGAAAGGCCTCGCGGAGGCCATGGACCACCCTATACATGACTAACTGTGGAGAGCGAGGACGCCTTGTTGATGTAGATCTAGAGGGGGGTGAATAGGTCAATCACCTATATAAAATTTTCTACAGTAGCTAATCAGGTGCAGAATTAAAACAAGCTACTATATGATAGCCAGGAATTGCTATAGAATGATCAGGAAACCCTTTACCACAACCAGATCGAACTGAGCAAATGAAGTAGATCGATGTTTTCCCAAATTTTATTATTGGTATTTCATTGTTGATGATTATTAGATATGCAGGGGCTGTTTCGATTAAGTTGTATATTTTGTCGTTTGCTTGTTGTTGGTATGGTTTTTCTCCTTTGTTGTGCGTTGTTGGATAACGGACTTCGAATCTGGATAATTGTCATTCTGATGTGTTCCTGTTATTGAAGATTTCTAGGAAAGCAATCCACCCACGATCATCTCCATGGCGGAGCCTCTCTTCTCCCACAACCTCTCCCTCCCCGGAGTCCCTCCCTCTTCTTCACACCCTCGACCACACGCCGGCCGCATCGCCACCGCCACCGCCCTCGGCTTCGCCAAGTTCTCGGCCGTGAGTTTTGCAGTGCATCGCGCCTCCGTGCTGGTACGGGTGATGTCAACTTCCGAGGATGGTGCCGCGAAATCCACTAGTGAGGCCAGCAGTGAAGGGTATAAGTATTCAGATCTTCTCTACCATGATTAGATGGTTGCTAGAATCCTTGATCACCATTTGAGTTCCGAGAGTTCTACTTGTAGCTTCATTTAAGCTGGGTTAATTTCATGCAGCGAAAAGACATCAAACTTGGCTCAGAAACCCGGTGGAGTGCTGAACCTTTCCCTGCCCAACGTACCCGTCTGGTAATCAAAGGATCTCCACACCTTGCACTTGTTGATCGGGATGTTTAATTAGTTCACCAGATGTCTTTTCTCAGTACGTATGCACCATCTGATAGATCACTGAGAGAAGACAAAGCGTCCAATCCTCTCCAGCGGGAGTTGGAAGGGATCTCTTGGGTTGCCAAGTGAAACGGGGGATGGGATCACAGGCCTGGCAGGATTTACTGTAGCTCGGCCACAGTCCTGGTTAAAAGGACACAGTCCGATCGATATATAATACATATAACCCAAGTATGATCGTCATGCATCGGAGGGAGAAAGGCAAGTGGGTAATTTTGATTTTATCCCGCTCAAGGACGTTGGACGCTAGTACGGAACTATTATGGAGGCCTGTTCAAATAATTAAGTGGAGACACTGTGCGTGGCACTTAAAAAATGGAAATCTCTGTTGCGAATCACTGTTGCTTATCAACTTGTGCTCATTATGCAGGGCCAGATGGGTTTTGGGTTCCGTCGTCGTCCTTGCCGTGCCATTTTACAAGAAATTCATGAGCATAGAAGGTAATTATTTACCCCACTGGATCGATCGCCTTGCTACTTACTTAATTATTAATCACACGAGCTCCACCGACCGCTATAGACCTGACCAATTACGTACGTACGTACGATGCTCGCATATATATGTGTTTGCAGACGAGGTGGAGAAGACGGTGGAGACGGCGGTGGCGGTGGTGGAGGAGGTGGCGAAGGTGACCAAGAACGTGGTCACTGACCTGGCCGAAACCCTCCCGGCAGACGGAGCCCTGAGAAAGGTGGTCGTGGAGGTGGAGGAGATCGTCGAAGTGGTGATCGAGGATTCTGAGAAGACCAAGTCCTTCATCCTCAAGGTCGTCACGTTACCCTGCTAAGCCTTAGGAAACCTTGTCTTACTCTCACAGTTCATACTATTTTTTTCCCATAAAGTTACTTTGACAACCTAAGGATGGATAGGTTGAGTTATTCCGTCTATCCATTCTTCACCGAGTTTCCTCCTAGGATTAAGTTATCTAAAATTAATTAGGATTAAAAATTTTATTTTAAGAACTTAAAATGTATGCAGGGAAAGCGTAGGACCCACATTTCTTGGCTGCAGGTCTGGGTAGTGTACCCTGCACTGCCCGACTTCCAGCTGTAGAGGCTGTCGATCACGGGGTTCTCGGAGTTCCTGAGCATTGAGGTGAGCCGTTTCGACACACCGCTCCTTTATGCTCTACACGACCGCTGGGACCCAGTGAGTCGTACGTTTCTCTTTCCATGGGGGCATATGTCCCCACGTTGGAGGATATAGCCCGACTCACTGGCCTATGGGTGCATGGGTCCCCGGTTAGTGGGAGCACCTATCCTGACTACCAGGAGATAGCCCAGGAGCTCCTAGGATTGGACTTGCTGCACCCTGAGCGGTAGTCCACTACCCTGACCCGGGCAGTGGTCCAGGACAGCCTAGGACTGCGGAGGGCAGGGGTCGCGACGGGGGAGCTGCCCGAGCAGCACCTTCGGAGACTGGCAGACCGGGCGAGGCCAAGGGTCGCAGCAGAGGCTAGACCGGAGGCAGACAGAGTGCTGAGGATATTTCTAGTGCTACTATTTGGGTGACTCCTCTTAGTTACGAGAGCGGACGTGATGAGTTATCACTTCCTACCACTGCTCGAGGACCTGGACCATGTGGGTGACTATGCGTGGGGAGCTACGGTCCTTGCGTTTCTCTTAGACACCCTGAGTTCGACCAGCCGTTGGACGATGCTCGGGGGCTTCTCCCCTCTCCTCTAGGTACGACTCGACTTCTAGATTTGATTTATGCAACTTCTGTATGCTTCTATATGCTGACGTGTAATGCAATGCAATGTAGGTGTGGGCCTACGCGAGACTACGTGGGCTAGGGAGAGGCGAGGAGGCCTACCCTGACTCGATTCTGATTGTGAGGAGGTGGTCCACGCCTCGAGAGACCGGAGGCCTTCGGAGACAGGTCCGAGGGCTCCAGGATGACCTAGACGCACTACCCTATACCTTGGTATAACTCTAAACTTAATTTCTTTAATCAAATGCAATCTACATGCTTGTAATGCTGATGTGACCTTCCTATTTTGAGAAGTTTGGTGGACTCCTTATGCAGATGAGGGGCACAAGGGCCAGCCCTGGGTGGTAGGGGCCCTCGCCTTCTCCGGACGGGATGTGCGGCTTCACTGCATGAATGTAGTGGAGCCACTCTACTTTAGGCTGGTGATGAGGACGATTGGCATCCATCAGCCAGTGGTAGAGTTCCCAGTGCCAGAGAAGTTGGGGGAGCGTGTGGGGCAACATCCACGGGGCGCGACGATGGTGCTGGACTGGACGGTGCGAACTGCAGAGCAGATCGCTGACTGGATAGCACACCGGTAGGTTGTGACTGCTCGAGCGGAGAGCGATGCGGCGTACTACACGGTGTACGCCCAGCACTACTGGGACCAGGTGTTTCGGGGTGCCTATCGACCGGTACTGTAATATTTTGGATCCTTAATGGATCTTTGGCGGATCTTTAATAGGTCTTTCGGATCCTTTTGGGAGAGTTTCGGTTCGCTTGTATGACTCTTGAGTTGAGTTTTACTTTCCGTGTGAATTTTTCTCCCGTATAATCTACGGAATCCTACAGTGAGTTTAGTTCTCAGTTCCTTGACTCATGAGCAATACAGTTGTTGTGTCCCTGGTTTTGATGATGACAAATTCATTATCTTATGGTTTTGATGATGACAAATTCATTATCTTAATGTGTACTGCATGAGATTTATTGAGAATTACATGCATTTCAAGAAGAAAGGAGACAAAATTGTAAGGGACTTACCTAGTGACCAGTCTGATTCTCCAGCAGCTAAAGCACCGCCAACCCTGCAAGAACCACCTACACATGCTCAGTCAACTCCACAAACTATAAGGGAACAGGCAGACCCATTTGAGAAACATTTCCATGTAGATGCTCATTTTGCCTAGGATCCACAGTAGCAGCAGGTTGAGGCACAGATAGAGCAACCTGGTATGATGACAGCCTTTGGCATCCAACCTCCCTTGTCTCCGGACAATGAGCCCTGAGTATTTGGTGAAAGGGATGCTCCTCCAAATTCCATGTCGAAGCATCAACATCATGAGGGACAACCTACGGTGCCACTGGCAGTCCCATGGATATACACCCTACTCTAATCAAATTTCTTTTAGCATAATTCAGCAACATGAACTCCTCATTTCTCCAGCTCAGTCTGCAAGTGGAAAGGTTGGAAATGAGATAGATCCACTATAAGCAAATACAGACTAGCAGATGGGAAAAATTTGTGAAAGACAAATACAAGTCAGATGAGAGGTTGAAAGCTTTCCTGCACTCTATCATGAACGTGTGTGAAAGGGCCAGGTCGATTATGAAGAGACTGAGGGCAATTCATACTGAAACACAAGAAAAAACAAGTGAAATGGTCATGCATGCTTCTGCCATCCGTGAAGAACAAGGCAACCTCAACATCAAGTATGCCACCTTGATGGACACCTCCACCCACATTTTAGACCAAGTGGCTGCGGAAACACTATCCATCAAAGACCAAGTAGTCACTGAGACTGATCATATTGTCAATGCCACAACTCAGCTAGAAGCCACTGTTAATGCCAATGCTACACGACACCTTGATGAATCCAATCGGATGGAAGGAAAGCTCTATTCTGACTCCACCAAGCTCCTTAATGCCTCCTCCAAGCTTGCCACACAGGTCCATACCGATACAGCTACAATTGTGAACAACTCTACCAAGCTCCTTGATGCCTCCTCGAAGCTTGCCGCACAGGTCCATACCGATACAGCTACAATAGTGAACAGCTCCACCAAAGCTGAAGCAAAGATGGATGTTGTTTACAACAAACTTGATTTGGTTGGAACTGAAATTTTGGAATTGATCCGCCTACATAAAGCTCAACTCCAACCCATGTTGGAAGACACAGGTGATGCATGGTGTCCTCCTCCCACTGAAGCTACATCCTCCTTTGTCTCACCGAAAGGGACCCAGCAGCAAGCGCAGACAGAGTACATATGTGACATGTTACACAATTGGCTAGATGCAATCAATGACAATATCAAGTCCCTTCACAAGTTTGTCAAACAAAGAGATGAGCTCCTAACTCAGAAAGTTGACTCTCTCGCTACAACAGTCCAGCTACTCCAACAGTAATTCTCTGAAGCCTAGAAACTTCAGTATCCAGGCAGTACCAACTCCAGCACCTTGCCTCCACAGCAGTAACCTCCTCCTTCACCCCCTCCTTACTGATGCCAAAGGGGGAGACTAGTCCAGTTCTATTACAAGCTTTCCTTCATATAGCTTCAGGCATATAGATTAGGTAATGCATGATCTCTGATGAATGTACATTAAACTCCTTCTGTGGAAAATCTTTTTGATTCATCAATGAAAAACTTTTTGGTTAATTCATGACCTTGTCAACTTCACCAGGAAAGAAGAGTACAGCAAAGCTAACCGACAAGACCTGGTCCACATAGTGCTAAGATAGACACATAAAATCATAGAGAAATTGTGCTAAAATGACAACGATGGCAGCACTTGCAGGATCCTGGCTCCGTACGGGACACAGAACCACGGAACACAACTGCAAGCTGGGTCACATCAAGACACAACAACAGCTGAACGCATGACTACAAGGGACTAGTCACACATCAAGCAGTTCACCAAGGAAAGGACCAACGATAGTAAAGAAATGGCAATCTCAGGGAACGCATCTCAAGGACCACGATCATGCCTCGAGAACACGACACCCAAGAAAGAAATGCAGAGCAGAGGGCACTCAATCAGTAGGAATGCCGACAGGTTCCCCAATACTCACAAATGCCAATGCCAATGCCAGAATAGCTCCAGCAACAGCATGACAACAGACAACACCAAGGCACAGGAAGCCAAGATGAAGTTACATCGAGAAAGACAAACCTCTTGACCAGCGAGAATCTCACAACAACGATCCTCGGCCCATGGGTAATCAGCCCGCACGCTTCCGCTGCGCACTCATACAACACACACAGGCATTAGAAAATATTTCGGTATCCGCATTCAACACATACACGGCGCCATCACAATTCATAAAAATCTTAAATAGCACGCCATGAGTACTGATCCAGCAAGCAACCGATCACAAACAGCCAAATTACAAAGGAGAAGAGCACCAGCTTCAGCACAAAGCCCAAAGAAAAATGCTAATCTCAGCTTACCTTCACGTCCTGAAACAATTATCGAGCCTTCACAACACATCGACCGCTGGACACGGCGCGACGAATACGGTGCACCATAGCTCTTAATATAAGAATTAGGTCCAAAGCTAAGCAACCGTAAGACGAGGAGAAGATTAGGCTCAGATTAAACACTGTCCACATTAAGCAGACACAGGACAAAGGCATCACTAAGATAGCAATTCCAAGGCTTACCTCAAAAAGACTCCACCAAACGGGACGAGAAGCATCAAGCTCACTAACAGAAGCTCACCAGGAATGAAAAATCCTAGGTCGCCTGAGCATCTTCTCAACTAAGGAATCTAATCGAGCACTTCAATTAGAAGCAAAACGCATCAGGAGCTGCACAGACTTAAGCTGAGACGACCAAAACAACGTAAGAATGTGTACGGCCATCATACCAACTAGAAAAGTCAATAGCAACATGAACTAATAATAGGAAAACCTCAAACAATGTACTGCAGATTCAAGCCTTTCAGCGAATACTGCCAAGTACAACATGATCGAGACAGACATCATGACGAAAAGGAAGGACCTCGTTACATCCTGATGAGAGAAGAACCATCACGCACCGTGCTAATCTAGCACGCACAAGACAATACACGAAAAATGAAGTGATCATGAATCATGAAACCTAAGCCAACTGCTGACTGTACTGGACTTTCAGGACTCTGGAAACTATGTATCTCGGATTCCCATGGACTTCACACAACAACGCTCTGATAGCATCTATGATGACCTGGATCTCGGATACCGGATATACCCGATAGGACTACCGAGCAGACCTGATACCGCTTGGAACCCGCAAAGCCTCCCAGGAGCTGTGAAGCTCCGAAGGGAAAAAAGGATTGACGTGTAGTACAATGAAGTCACAGAGATATAATAGAAATTAATTAAATTTCAACCTTCTGTTTGTTTCTATGGACTCTTGGGAGTATTATCTTCAAGAGTTTGCTAAGAAATGTCCTACTTTCTAGCTAGATTCTCTCCAACTCATCTAGGGACTTAAGGGCCTATAAATAGAACCCTTGAAGTTGAGTTTTGACGTCGTCCCTAGGGTTTGCATGGCGTGTTGATGCCGGATGCTCCCCCACAGGGGGAGGGCGTCATCCCTCCTCCCGAATGCTCATTGAAACCTTCTTTCCTCCAAGCCCTTGCCTCATCCATCCATCCTCCCAAAATCTCCATTGGCATCAAAGCTCCAGCATTTACAGATAAAGGTGAACTTGCGATTTATTTCTCGCACCAGGAGATGATTCAGTCTTACAAACCCCTAGAGCTTGCTATCATAGCCAAGTGCTCCAACGGAAGGCCCTCTATACCGGAAATCAAATCCTGCTTATCTCAACGACTTGGTCTGTAGAAAGATTTCCTCCTCAGCGTCCTCAACAATCGACATCTTCTCCTAAGATTTTCCTGCGAAGAGGACTTCCTGAAGGTGTACCTCCAGAAGAGTCTATACGTCAAGGGATTTCTCTTTCGTTTCATCCGATGGTCTGCGGAGTTCGACTTCAACTCCGACCCTTTGGTGATGCCCATTTGGGTTAGCTTCCCTTCTATCCCTGTTAATTTCTTCAATGAGGATTTCCTCTATTCCATTGCTGGTAATCTGGGACCTCCTTCGCATTCACGATGCTACCATGTCTTGGACACATAGTGTTGAAGCTATCATATGTATTGAAATTGATATTGCTAAGCCTTTAACTGAGCGAATTTGGATTGACACTGATGGCAATGGTTTCTGGCAACACATTAAATACCACCGAATTCCACACCTATGTAGTTCTTGTCATAAAGTTGGCCACGCTTCCCCATCCTGTTTAAAGAACAAAGGTCATGGAGTAGAGCCTCTTCGCATGATGAATTCAGTGAACGTTAAGGATTCTGATGTGCCAAGCCATAAAGAAGCTATGTGGATTCTTGTAGGACCCAAAAAACATATAGTTTCGGTTCCGACTGCTGAGAAATTTCAGAATGTCGTGGTGCCCATTCACAATTCTTTTGATATGCTAGATGCCCAGGTGGGATCCAACCCTGATGAAAGCTTGGCCAGACATGACAAAGCAAAGGATGATGCTTCTTCAGGTAACACCTCTAGCCCAAAGGCCTCTGTGGCTATTTCTATCCATGAGATGCCCGACAGAATCCAAGAGCCTCCCCAACCCTTGGTGTGCCTAAATAAATCAAGCAGTGCCATTGTGGCCGTAGATGTGAGTAACACCAAGTCGCCAACAGACGTCAGTGATGCCGCATTCCCTTCAACCAGTCATATCGCCCCTCCTCCATTATTCATGATTGCTGATGCTAGTATTTCCAGAGACAGTCCAGGCAATGTTGAATTTTCATGTCCAGTAGATGTTTGTAACTTTGTGCCAAAGGAGAATCTTATTATGCAAATCCCATTACAAGAGAAACCACCTAGACCTTTTACTAGAAGCATGATTGGCAAATCTGCTTCGATGGAAGATTTAGCCCCTAAGAATTCCTAATGAATGCTTTAGTTTGGAATATCAGAGGTGTGTCCAACAAATTATCCATTGGTCGATTGAAGTTTCTTATTAAGTCTCACAATCTGAATATGCTGGCTATCATTGAACCAATGGTGGATGAATGCAACATTGACACTTTTCATAGGAAACTGAACATGGACCATGTTGTGGTGAATGGTCTCGGTCGAGCTCATGTTTGGTTTTTCTGGAACTCCCCCTTTCAACTTTCCATCTTGCACCAGCATGAACAATTCTTATCATTGTGTGCAGGGGATTCCATTAACCCTCAATTCACCATCACCATTGTTCATGCCAAATGTAACTACTCTGACAGAAGACCACTATGGGATGCTCTCAAATCCCTCTTCTCTAACTGTGATTCCCCCTGGATCCTTGCTGGTGATTTCAATGCAGTTCTCTCTGGTGAGGAGAAGGCGGGAGGTAGACACCCTAATATCATTAGCTCCTCAGAATTTTATGATTGTATATCCTCCCTGGGCCTTCAAGACACAGGATTCAAGGGCAGCAGTTTCACTTGGTTCAATGGTCAACAAGGTAGTAATGCCATATGGGCCAGACTTGACAGAGTTTTTCTCAATTCTTCCTAGATTGATTTATATCCCACCTTTGTTACTCACCTCTCCAGGGAAGCCTCAGACCATGCCCCACTTTTGGTCTCCCTTCTTTCAGACCAGCATCAATATA